>JBAMBK010002311.1:0-15856 GCA_037043435.1 Drosophila suboccidentalis | reverse complement strand
AAATAATAACTTATTTTTACTATGCTCAAATTAATAAGATATATGTCGATGCATTTTCTTAAAAATTATTATCTTTAAGAATATTATTGTTGACGACATTCCGCGCTAGTGACCAAAGTATAACAAGTTATAATTATTTTAGAACAATAACCTAACGATCGAACAGCGAGTAACAGTGATGCCAAAATCACAGTTTCGCTCATCACTAGTTTGCGGTCAGCTCTGTCGAGGGCGGCGCACACGCACTGCGAGTCGACCTTGTGACGTGAGATGTTTGTATGTACATTGTGTGTACTTGTGTGTAGATATGTTTGATTTCAAACGGCATAAGTCTGTTTTGTTTTGACGAGCATCTGTTTGTTGCTAGGCAACTTTTGGAGTTGGAAACTGTTCCACCTGCTCCAGTGCACGCAAGCAGCACAGCGTGGCGGAAGCAACAGTTTAAATACAGCTAAATATAACCAGTTTGTGTAATGCAATTGGCAACACAATCGATTACAACCTTTCTCATCTAAAATGACATTGTACATGACTGTTAAATTGTAGTCAGTTGTGCGCAAAGTTTTGTTTACATTTGAAGAGGGGACCGAAAGCTGCTTGACAAGTGCCGAGTGTCTAAAAACAAAATACAACTAAGAATATGTATGTACGTATATGGATGAATATGTTTGCAAGAAAAAATGAGCGAAACTAGATCATGCGACTTGTCATGTTGCTAATTGTTTGATAAAGAACAACAGATCCAAATCCAATCTTAAGACGCGAAATATTCGCCGAGGCAGATTGAAATCTCATCAGAGACTAACGATAAGCGAAATTAAACGTAAAAAAGTTGATGACTTGTGTACGTGCCGCGCGTACGCGTACGCAGCGCAATAAATAATGCGAGAGAGAGACGGAGAGAGCAAGAGAAGAGAGAGGCCACCCAAGTGCAAGGCGACGGGGACCACCCACCGCCATAGAATAAAATAAACACTGAAAACGATAAGCCGAACAAAAAGAAATTCGCAAATTTTTATCGATGAATCAGCGGGATCTGGCACTGAAGTCATCGAGTCGATTGCCAAGTGCTGCGCAATGTGCATGTGTGCGAGTGTGAGTACATGGTACACAGTGTTATTATATCTGTTAATGCCACTTGTAAAATAAATAAAAATATAACAACAATTCGGTCGCAGCAAGCAACTGCGCAACAGAATAATTACAAAGTCAGCGGCGCCGGTCGCTAAATGCGACTGCAATTGCCGAGAGGTGTTAACAAATCAAAGCGTACCTATCCAATATATATTTACGTACACATAAATATGTACATATATTGTACCTAAATGTGTACGTGCGCCGGTTCGGCATGGGAATGGGTATGACACTCGGGCGCGGTACGGTTCGTTTTGGTTCGGATTAGCTCGGCCGTGTGCATTACATTGCGATGCACGTAACGGCAGTAAGGTAAACATTCCAGACGATCTGCGGCACACTCGAAGCTGCAGCCAATCTAATCGCAAGACACATATTTGCTTATAGCAAGAAACAATAACAAAAGAAGAACAATAAATTCACAGGCTAACAGTCAACTGGGTTTGCAGTCAGCGTCAAAGATCTGGGCACGTAACGCTTATCGCTAATTAACGCCTCCTCTCTGTACCTATTTATGTATATATGTATATGTACTTACATATATATTCGTAATACCCCCAGGGCGTTGGCTTGTGTAATTAGAAAATCATTTGTCGCAGCAAATCAAATTCCTGAACTTGGATTTACCAGCAGCTATTTTAATTGTATCTTATCAGATTCGTTTGAGCTCAAATAGTTTCTATGAATATTTTATATTAAATCATATTAGATTGTATCGTTGCATTATATATTGTTAAAATATCTGTGCGAAATTATAGTTTCTAATTGACTCATTCATACCTTATGTAAATGGCTAAATCAGCTTTACAGCTAATTTGTCACTTTTGCGACTTGGAATTCTCAACTGGTTCTAGCGTCGCACAACGGTACTGATAATAGATTACGAAAACCATATATAATGGTATTTTGTAATTTTATTTTCAATCTTAATACCTTATATTCTCCGCATAATCCTTAAATAACTTAAATAATGCGATTTTAAAACTTCTACTTTTGCCAATTTTGGAGTTTTCCCGAACTCAATGTCTTTAATATAATCAAATTCTGATAAAAATATAATTGTTTCATCAAGAGGGATATTTCTTCAGTAAATATGAACATTTATAATCTTCGCTATAGAGTTTAACTAGATTTTTCCCTTTTATTGCAAGGGACTTCTAGGAGTAGAAAAAGCATGCTTTGATTGATAAAAAGATTTGTATGCTTTGTTAATCATAAGCTTAAGCTTTTGTAATCATGTTTGTTAGAAAATTAGTTTGAAGAACACACGTTTTCTGTATAGTCACAATAAAAAAATTTACTTGAAGATCGAACATTAGCCATTATTATTGGCCTACAGACAAGTCGGATACCTACGAAATTTTGCTGGCAAACAAATCTTACAAATTAGACGACCTTGATTACAATGGTTGAGTATACTCGTCAGCCATGTCCTATACGCGTTGTGGAGGATTGTGGCTGTGCATTTTTAATGGGCGCCATTGGGGGCACCATGTTTCAGTATATGCGGGGATTTAGGAATGCGCCAGCTGGTTTGGTACGCGGATTGTACGGCGGATTGGACTCCGTGAAAATGCGAACGCCAGCGATGGCGGGCAACTTTGCCGTCTGGGGAGCAACGTTCAGTTCCGTGGACTGTTCGTTGGTCTACCTTAGGCAGCAGGAGGACACGTGGAATTCAATAATCAGCGGAGCTGCAACGGGCGGAATTCTCGCCGCACGTAACGGCATTAAGGCGATGGGAAATGGCGCATTAGTTGGAGGTCTGGTGCTGGCCTTGATTGAAGGAGCCGGCGCAGCAGTTGCCACGATCTATGCTGCCCAGCCGTCCAACGGCGAGAATAGTAATCCCTTACGCCCGGAATGGGAGCTATTCTCAGCAGTGGCACCCAGCTCAGAGGAGCAGAACAGTAGGAGCGCCAACGATGCGCTGGCGGAGATTGAGCGTGTTGTGGAGAAGTGTAACAACAGCAGAAGGCCAACACGAGTGTCAATGGTGAGCCGGAAAGCGAATTCTGTGGAGAGCGTTCCAGCCGAGAGCCAGGACTACGCCAAACCGCCGCCATCCCTGCTAGAGCTGGTCAAACTAGCAAATTTTTTTTAAAACATAAAACATTTCAATCCATTTCGGCAGTCTTAGTCTTAATATATCAACCAAATTAAATGCATATGCATTGAATGTTAAATATCAGACTCCTATTCTTGTCAAGCTAACAGAATGAGGGAATATTAGTGACTTTGTCTAGGCAGATGTCAGCTTACCTGCCGCTGCCCATGAAGCTGGCATCTGCGTTTCCAATCTGGTAGCTGGAGCTCTTCTCGCTATTGTGGTTATGATGATTATGCTGTGAATGATGATGGTGACCGGCACTTGCTGGCTGAGCTGATGGCGATGCCATTGTCGGCTGTCCAAGGTAATTGAGCAGTTCGTCCAACTCATTTGGCCAGGTCTGAGCCTGTGCAGCGGGTGTCATCATTTGTGCCGTCGAGCAGTTGGCTCCACTCACATCCAGCGTTGTGGATGCCACAGCCTGTTGCAGTTGCTGGATTCTGTTGGTGTTGGCGTTGTTGTTGTTCTGCCTTTGACGCGCAAGGAGACGGCAGTCATGTCGATGTGTCGGCCAATCCAGGTGCTGATGCGCTATGGAACAGTAATAAATGCTCTTGCACTTGGCACAACGCAACAGCTGCTCGGGCGTGCCGCAGATGGCGCAACGTGCTACCAACGGCGATGCCTGTGGCAACTGTGTCTGCTGCATGTCCTTGCCGCGTCCCCTGCTCACAACATATTGGCAACGTCTGTTTAACCTTGAACGTTGTGGGTTAAGGGTGTATGTATGTATGTATATTCACCAACACTTTGTCTTTTTTTCGAGATTGCTTGCGCGACACTATCAACAATTATTGCAAAAACAAAAAGCCGCGTCGGCAGCGTATGTATTAACCAATTCGCTTTCAGGCCATTTCCCCAGACCTCATTTAGCAATTGGACTCTGACTATACTATACTCAGTCCATTTTAATCACGTAGGCCCAGCCAAATAATAACAACAAAACGATGCTGCCTTCGATTTGGCTGTAGTTATTGTAGTGGTTGTTGTTGTTGCTGCTGCAGCTGTAGCCAGCTGTGGTCAGTCTCTTCTTTTTGTTGTTATTGACTTTTCAATTAGCCGTTTTAGCACTTGGTACGTTTCACGCACGTGACACTTAATCTGCTCTGTACTCTGAGGTAATTTATTTGTAAAAATTGCTTGCAAAATTGCAAATTAATGAAAAAATAAAAAATGCTAATCACTTTCTCGACCGATAGCTTTTGTTCCGAACTGAACTAGTACGGTCATATAGTTCAGTTGCTCAATTCCATTGTTCGTTCATTTCGTTTCGTTTGCCCGTTTGAAGGGAGTGAGAAGAAAAGGATTTTAAAATAGTTTTAAAAATTCATTTTGCATGAACTTTTTTTAGAATTAATAAAAAATTACATGGACGCAACATTATTAAATTATGACTACCAATTCTTCGTCTGGTTTTAAGTTTAAATTGTGTTAATTAATTATATTTTTGCAAAATGAAGCCAAATTAAATTTTTTATTTAAATGTCGTGACTGACCATTTTTAGATCCGGAACGGACGATTGATTGTGGCGGTCGGGCTCTGTTATGTTCCTATAAAAGTGCAGGACCGTTAATTAACAGAAGCATGTTAAGTAGGATTTAATGCTTAGCAAAAGTTGGTCACACGGATAAGTTTAATTTTTTGTAGTTGACTTTTTTTTTTATTCAGCAATATTTTTGTTTGTTTTTGGCTCAATCAGATATTTTTAAGTGGCAACCGTGACCAACTTTTGCTAAGCATTAAATCCTACTTAAAATGCTTCTGTTAATTAACATTCCTGCACTTTTATTCACCTAACAAAACTCCCAGTTAAGGTGGGTTCTCACTGCTTCATAAACGCGTCACAAAACAGTTAAAAACGTCACAGAGCAATGTGAACACTAAATGCATTGTCACAAAATTGTGATGCTCCAATGTGAACACCACTTTCACATTCTGTTAAACATTTTTTGTGAAGGGTATTGACACAAATTTTATTAAAAATTTTTTGAACAGCTGTTAAAGTTGAAGCAGCTCAAATCCAGCCCAATCCCATTGTGAAAAGCATATCGAGCAAGTTGGTTTTCCTTCACATTGTGAACATGATGAATGCAAAGCAAAGCGCAGCTGCTGGGTCGACGAATTAAATTTGACACGTGGAAAAGAGGGAATGTTTGCGAAAGTATTCCGCACAAGCTCAAAAATTATTTGTGTATGGACGGAGCATCATTCGACATTTTACAATAAGTGCAACCTTTTCAACTGAATTAGAAATTGCAAAGTGACATTTCTTTGTTTTTATTAATTTTGTCGAATTTGTTTATTGTTCAATTCGGACTTTTTGTGGACATTTTGATTCTTTGTGATGTTTTGCGATGCTCCGCCACAATTGTGTGAAGCACAATTTTTGTGTTGCCAATGTGAACACTTTGACGTGTTTCGCAAATCATCATAAAGCATATCAAAATCAGGCCTGTTCCGGTTTTCACTTTTTACTTTTTTGCATTTAGTGATATGCATTTATTCACTTTGAGTTTAGACTAAGTGTTTGAAAATAATACTTTTTCGCTTTATCGGACTTAAACTCAAAGTGATATCAATCAGCTGAATATCGCCAAAATGGTATCAGAGCAGTTTAATAAAATTCAATTCCGACAAATCTTATCGAAAGTGAAATTCGGAACAGGCCTGAATATGTATGTTTTCACATTGCGAAGCAGTGAGAACCCTGCTTTATTGTAGAAACATATGAGAACACCTAATCACACTTTTAGGTTTCTTACAAAATCAGCAGGTTGTGCGTGTTATTTTTTAAAAGCTGAGCTATGACACTGCCAGAACTCAGCGCCAAAGTGGTGCTCGTTGATATTGAGGGCACCACAACTTCAATTAGTTTTGTGCACGACGTCCTGTTTCCGTATGCTGAGAAAAATGCCGGCAACTATTTGCAGGAAACATGGCAAACGGATGACACAAAGGAAATTGTTAAGGATTTGCAGCAATTGCCGCTGTTTACAGAATATGTGAAATCTCAGAATTTGTCAGCCTCTGCTGTGAATGAGCAGCTAATCGCGGGATTTGTAAGTTATCTTATCGAGAGAGATTTGAAAGTGACGCCGCTGAAAACGCTACAAGGTCTAATCTGGGCCAAGGGTTATGCTGCCGGTGAACTGAAGGGACAGTAAGTTGAACCAAAGCGGAGACTTCAACAATTGATATTTGTCTTCACTCTCACATTGCAGTGTCTATGACGATGTGGCTCATGCATTCCAGACGTGGCGCGATGCGGGCCTACAAATCGCGATCTACTCAAGTGGCAGTGTGGCGGCCCAGAAGCTAATATTCCAGCACAGCATAGCGGGTGACTTGTTGCCACATCTCAGCTCGCACTTTGACACCCACGTGGGGCACAAGCAGCAGACGGAGTCGTACACAAAGATTGCCCAATCTCTGCAAGTGGAGCCACAGCACGTGCTTTTTCTCACAGATGTGCCAGGCGGTTCGTTTCTCTCTCTCTTATCTCTAATCAGCTTAAGTACCCTGTACTTGAAAGGTACAATGGGTCCATTGGGTTTGTGACAGGCAGAATGAGTCATTTTCGACCCCATAAATTATTTATTCATATTCTTGATCAGCATCAATAGTTAAATCAGAAAAGGCCGCATTCGATCATTATATGTATATCATCGGTCGAAAATTAACCCTAGTAGGAAAAACTTTGTTATTTCTTGAGGTAAATTATCAATCTTCAATGTTCTGTATTGATGGTCTAACCAAATTTGTATAAAATCGTTGTTGTTACTTAAAATAAACAAAACAATTTTACATATTCGGGTCTGTTCCGAATTCCGAAAACGAGTCGATTAGCCACAAAACGAGTTGATTGCTGTTCCGAATTCTGAAAATCGACAATAATTGTCGTTGTCAAAACGTGTGCTGTAGAGTCACGGCCATTTAAAGCATTAAATGAATACCTAAAATTATAAACTTGAAAATTATAATAATGTTAAACATTTTTAGAATCGATTAACATCACTACTTCAAGTTTAAGCAGTTGAAATATTTTTTAAAAGAATTAGTTTAAAAGCATCTATAAAATGTTTTATAAAAAACAAAGCCGAGCTGTTCTGACTTCCACTTTAATTTCTGTTATCGATACCAACCCTCGCAATTTACAGCTGCTAGAGTTGCTTTAATTGAATAACAAAATTTTGAACAACGAAGTTTTACTATAATTTACCTTCTATCTGCTATATTCAACTTGAAATACTTAAAATGAATTTTCGAAACCTAGTTCGTAAAGTAAGAACAAGCCCAGTTCGGTCGGAATTGGGAACAGCAAATAGTAAAACTTTCGTTTTCGTTTCCTTTTTATACCCTGAGGGGTATATTAAGTTTGTTCAAAAGTATGTAACAGGCAGAAGGAAGCATCTCCGACCCCATAAAGTATATATATTCTTGATCAGCATCAACAGCCGAGTCGATATAGCCATGTCCGTCTGTCCGTCTGTCCGTCGGTCCGTGTAAACGAAAGGATCTCAGAGATGGTAAGAGCTAGGACCACCAAATTTGGAGTGAAGACTCCCTATTATGTCAGGCAGGACAAGTTTATGTTAAAATTTTGCCACGCCCACTGTGGGGGGCGTAATTCATCAAAAACTGACATCACCTTTAATTTCGGGATTTGAGTTAAATTTTGAAATTTTTTTTTATTTCAACGGGTGTAGGATCATGCCCAGAGACTAATCACCAAATTTCAACACGATTGGGCCATAAGTAGTGAAGATATTAACGATTTTTCAAACCCCTTTTTAAATGCAATTCTATAAATAGAATTAATAATGATTTAATTCGTTTTGTATTTACTCTGACGGAATGTACATTGAGTATGTAAGTATATCGAGTTTGCCAGCATCAGCAAATGTGTCGCGGTAGCCGAGGTGATAGGTGTTCGACTAGCAACCAGGGAGATCGCGGTTCGAATCTCGGTATGGGCGCGGTGCAGATGACTTTTAATTATTAAATGTTTTCATTTATTTAAATTTTCTTTCTAATGATAGAGATACGCACCCATGCGCAATGGGTCGCGGGTTCGAATCCTGGATTGGTCAACCAATTTTTTTTTGTTGTTTTTATCATTTTTACTTTTAATACATTTTTAAAATATCGTGCCAATTGGTTCAAATCACTCATTTATATTTTAAATGGATGAAGCTGAAAAAAAAACGTTAGGTCGATAAATAAGGATAATTATGGGAATGGCATGGGCATCAAATCTTCGGCGTGCCGGGGCCTAGGCTCAGGGTATATTACTGTCGAGTGCACTCGACTGTTCCGCTTGTTACTTTTTGAAAACGTTCGGAATTCGGAACAGGCTTGATTTTGTAAATTGAATATTGTCTCCAACGATCACAACTATCTTTTGAAATTCAAGACTGTTTGTTTCTTAAAATGACTCAACCAAACTCATAAATTGTGTTAATGGTATTCTCCTATGCAACCTGATCAAATGTAATCGAATTCAAGTATACAATATCATATAGGTTCCGTAGCAGACATCGGCTCAGGTTCAAACTTTATAAACATTTTTGTTTTTCGAACGATCGTTCGAAACTTATAATACAGCCCCTTGAAAGGTTATCAAATCTTCGGCTTGTCGAAGTTAGACGTTCCTGTTATATTCGAATCTAAATTTGTTTGTATTTGCAGAGGCCGCTGCTGCCCGCGGTGCTGGAATGCAGAGCATCATCCTGCAGCGACCTGGCAACGCGCCCTTAAGCGAGGAGCAGAAGAGCGACAACATCACAGTCGATGACTTCACGGCTCTACACACGATTAAGCCACCGTCGGAATAAAGCTTCGATTTGGGTAGACAAAGGAATTTAGTTGTATTACTTATGGCTAGTTATTCTCTACAGGAATGCTCGATCCACGCTGCACAGATCGTCGGCACTGTCGTGCGGTTCAGGTGTCTGTTCCGTGGGGCGACGTCGCGAGCTGGAGCGCTGCGATTGCCGGGAGCCAGGCTTCAGCTGGGAGCCATAGATCTTGCGAATCTGTTGGAGCTTGCCCTCTGCATCTGTGGCTGCGGTTGGACAGCGACTGTTGCTGCACTTCTTCTTGTGCTGTTTGCTCCGTCGCTGCTGGCTCTCGCAGGTGTGACGCATGCCGTCGCTGCGACAGGTGTGACTGAGCTTGCCAACCTCCGGGCCCCAGTAGGTGGGTCCCTCGAGGAGCAGCGGTGCGGACTTGACACGCTGCTGCATCATCTGCATGTGCAGCTCGTACTGACGCTCCTGAAGCGCCTGTTCCGCCTTGCGCGTCGCCAGGCGGATCGACAACAGCGCCTTATGGGATTCACTAAAAAACAGAGAGTCGTCTTATATTAAATGCCCCATATGATAGGATTCGATTTGTGCCACTCACTTGAGGGATAAGGACTTCCAGGCTGGCGTCTTGCGCACCTCCCAGTCAAACTGCGGCCTGGGATCGTGGTAGGTGCAGTTGTTCTGCAAATCCTTGACCTTTTTCCGTGAGACTTCAGCCCGCAGAGTTGCTGCCAGATTGGGACGTGCCACTGGATGCTGTGGAGATACGCTGGGTGTTCGCTTCGGCAGCTGCTCCAGCTCCAAGATGCTCAGCAGAGAGACGGGCGGCTTCTCCGTCTCCACGGATGATACTTTCACCTTTCGTCCGCGTCGCCTACGGACGCGACTGGAGCCGGAGGCGACGCTGCTGCCACTGCGCTTGGAGGACACCGATGGGGATTCAATATGCAGTTTGGGCACCTCATGGCAACCGACAGCCACATCCTTGACCGAAAAGTAGTTGCTCATGGGCAACAGTGTTGGCTTGCCACTCAAGTCATTGACACTCAAGGATCTACGGAGAATCTCACGTCTGCACTTGGCACGTTCAGCTGTGTGCATAGCAGGCATCTTAACCTTTGGAGTGGGAGTGGGAGTTGGCATTGGTGTTGTCACCTTGGGTATAGTCTGTGTGCCATTGCTGCTGGTGGATTTAGGACGCTCCGCGTTGCGCTTGAACTCCAGCTCGAAGCTCTTAAGCGATCGCTTAAAGTCGGCCACCTCAATGGCGAAGTCGTGCTTGAAACTCTTCAGCCGACTCAAGTCGCGCAGACACTTGTCATACTCTTCGCTTAGGCAACTGGAGCTGTGTGTGTCGGGAGCGGGAATTGCCTGATCTGGTGTGGCCAAAGGTGGCTTCTTCTTCGCCTTTTTGCTCCTAACATTTCGGTGCTTGGTTTTCGAGGAACCACTGCTTGGAGTAGCACTGCCACAACGCGTCTTTGGCGGCTCTGGAAGCGGAGGCGCAGGCTGAGCCCGGAGCTCTCTGCTTGTGGTGCGCAGGCTTTCCAGCGTTGAGTAGAACTCCGCTTTGTGCAGATGCTTCACCTCGCAGTAATCTTTGAAAGAGAGTCGACAATTAATTAATATGTCTACATATATAAATGAATTAATTACCTGGTATGCTGTCGTAGAACTTGGCCAAGCACCTGATGCCCGTTTGGCCAGTTGTCCATGTTGTCGTCGCTGTTGCATCCACGGATTTGGTCCTGGACTCAGTCGCCTTGTTCTGCTTGCCCATGCACAATTTCGGACGATTGTAGACGGGCGCTGGACAATTATTGCACGGATCTATTGGAACTTTAACGCAGGAATTCAAATACGCACGATTCGTATGAGTGCCCATAGCTTCTCCCAATTAAGTTGATGAATGCAAGGCGCTTTATCAATATTTTGAAAGCCCTCAATTACGGGGTCACTGTTGCCAGCGGTTACCGCGCGTTCCTACCCCATTGCCATACCCTTTTCAGAGGGTATTTTAAATTTAACGAGTCGATAGAGCCACGGTAAAACAAATCAAGACCTTTTCATTGATATATATATCTTATACACGTTATTTTAAATGGTTATTTTTAGGGTATCAAGCTTAAACGAATATCGGGTTCAGAGTTTCGGTTTCGGTTAAGTTTTCGGCTATCGGTTTTTTGTATGTTTTGGCTTCGAAATACCGGTATGATTTCGGCTCACAACAAAAACTATTTAAATGGTTAAAAACATGCAAATCTGAAAACAAATACAGTCGAACTTCCCTAACTCGAATCACCATTATCCAGGAAAAAAGTTCGAGTTAGGGAGACTTCGAGTTAGGGAATTTTTTTTTTTTAGTATATTAAAAGAAACTACAAATGCATTCAATCATAAATACATTTCAAATTGCAAATTTTTCTTGTTATTTTCAACAAAAAGCGATTCCAGTTTGTTCAAGACCTGTTAATATTCTCAAAAATTGGTTTCTTCGTTCTTTTGCTGTATCCGGAAGAAATTCCAGATTCAAATGTCATCATAATTAATATTTCATTTTTTAATATAATGTTTTTGCTGAGATATACAATTTTTCAGCAACTTTAATTTATTTGGTCTGCTTTCAAATTCCTTAACTTTTTATAAGTTTGAATATTTCTTTAAACATTTTTAAACATTTTAGTACACTGATGCGCTGACAAAGAAGTACATTTCGATCATCTTTTCTATAGCCATATTTTATCATATTGCATCACCATATTAACATATGGTACATCAATATTACATATCCAAACGAGTCGGTAACAAAAGCATAAAACAGAAACGAAAAAAAAATTCAAACTTTATTGGAGATTTTTCCGAAAAATTCGACTTACAGAAGCACGGGCCAATATTTTTGTTCGAGTTACGGAGAAATTCGAGTTATGGAAGTTCGAGTTACGGAAGGCGATTTGTATGAAATTTGCTCAGTAAACGCTATTGCCACTCGATTTTGTTCGAGTTAGAGAAAATTCGAGTTAGGGAAGTTCGAGTTAGGGAAGTTCGACTGTATTCAAAAATTCAGATCTTTTTATTGAGATTAGAAATTTTGAAAACCAGGATTACACCTCAAAAACAAATACAATTTATGCTTGACTGAACCGAAATTACCCGTTATGCATGAATGGATTTCTAAACGGTTATTTGGGTTGGAATAAATTTGGTTTTTCGGTATCGGTGTAATATAAAAGTTTATTTTCAGTTACGGTTATAAATTTCAATCGGTTATTACCGGTAATATAATAAATCAAAAAACTAAATATAAAACCGGAAAGGTAATCAAGGTAAAATAAAATGTGATTTTATATTTTGTCAAAACAATTACATACTTGAAAACACGGCCCTGTAAGAAAGAATATCCAGTCTTCAACGTGCCAAAGAAAAAAGTTCTTATTTGTTTTTGACTGTTTCCGTTTTGTGCAGCTCATTCGCTCGGTTACGCACTATGTCCTGGTTTCGGTTGTTACTATTCCTCCTTTGTTGAGCATGGCTTTAAAAACAATGTTTGAATATAACGGTGACTGCCAATTCTTAAAATATTTCATTCTATCACATTATTGTCTAAAAGAATGTCGTTGTTGGGTCGAAAATTAGCATCCGCTTTAAATATCTAATTAAATTTATTAATAATTTCTTAAATACTCCAATATATAGCACATTACTATCGATATTTTCGTGCTTGTACAATCGATATTTGAGATTTGGCATTTTTGTACCTGCTGCATGTGGTCACACTGAGCTAGTGTTGGGTAAACATTGCTCATTTAGGAGAACATGTTCACTTGTTCTTTTTTTAGATGAGTCAACTTACTCAGATTGCTCACTTGTTCAGTTACTCACTTGTTCAGTTGCTCAGTTGTTCAGTTGCTCACTCATATTGCTCAGTATCTCAGTTATTCACTGAGCTATTCATTAAGCTATTCAAACTATTCAAAAATTCAATTTAGCTTGCTGACTTCCGACTTCTACGAAATAACTCCATATTTTGCTACACATTTTAATAAGCGACATTCTGAATTCTTAAAATGAGTATTCAGCTTGGCAGTAATCCAACTATTTGTATTTTTAAAGAAAGAATCTGCACAAAATGCTCTAAGTCTAAGGCACAGAGAAAAATTCGAGCAAAGTGTGCAATAGGAACAACTGAGCAATATGGAGCAAAACAGAACAACTGAACAAGACTGAGCAACTGAACAAAACAGAGCAACTGAGCAAAAAAGAACAAAAGAGAGCAAAAAGAACAAGTGAGCAATAAAGAGCAATTTGAAAGGAACATGTTCACTTGCTCACTTCAGGGAGCAACTCTTTTTTGTTCACTCACTCATGAGCAACCCAACACTGAGCAGTCATCGTTTAATTTTGGTCGCTTTGTGTACGCGTTATGTGTGTGCGCGGGTGAAAAATAAATAATAATACAGAATTTGGAAGCGGCGTAAATTGTCAGCAACAAAGCAATAGCTTCACCTGTGTACGTGTGCAATTGCGTAAAACTCATACATACGTTCATTGACGGAAATTCGACATCATAAACTTTCACAATGAAGCTGTACGCAGCAGCAGCAACAGTTGCGCTTTTGTTGGCCACAATCCAAACAACGCCAGCAGCTGCCGAGGAACAGAATCAGGAACAGGAGGTAAGTTGTGGTTTTTTGTTTATGTTCCACAATGTTTCTTGAACAACAGTTTAACGCTTTTCGAGTGCGAATTCGGCTCATGGATGTGGCTTGTGGCTGGCTGAGTTAACGTTAACATTTACAGAAATTGTGGTATAGTCGGTCGCTTGCTTGCAGGTGCTAACAAGGCCGACACATAATAAACACTCAATACACGCACAGCATTACAGCTGCACACATACTTACACACACACACATGCATGCTTGCGTACGCCATACTTATTTACTTTTTGTTTGTCTCTGTCCCCATCATATAATATTAACTGTGCTTAGTCAGCAAAAGAAAATTAGATGCATAAATAAAACGATCCAATGAAATATATACATGGATAAATATTCATACGAATATTTACATACATACGTTGAATAAATACGCACATATATACACATATGAGCTTCCGACGGTATTTACACTTTTTGCTTATCAAATTTGCCAGTCTGTTGTTGTTTTGCTTTGTCTACTTTTTTCATTTGCTTTGTTTGTTGCGTCGCCATTTTGCCGACAATCAGCTGTTGTATCAGTTTGACCGATAGAACCTATTGATATTGCACTCACTGTCTGTATATGGTTAATTGCGTATTACTGTTACAGTAAACATTCCAATAAGAAACTAAGCTAGAATCAAGTTTGTATGATTGTCAGATTAGACTAAAGAAAATTTAACGAAAAGTTATTTTAAAAACTGTTTTTTTTTTCAGATAATCAAAATTGTTCTCCTCATTGACATTATTATTAAATGTGTCATTTAATCGATATTAAGTAAAGAAGATAAATTTTATTATTCTACTGAGAATTTAAAGGTCCTATGTGAAAACTGCTAATTATAAATATTTTACTAACTGTTGTAATAAATACAAATAGATCTGACGAATTTTGTAATTAAATGTTGCCTTAGTCATGCTTTTAACAAACAATGGCAATATACTATAATTATTTGCAAAAACTTTTAACGATTGATGACATCCCATGGCTCTCACGTAAATAAATACAAATATGCACTTCCACTGAAAAACACCTTTGGCTATACAAAACTTATTCAGATTTGAATTAAAACCTGCAAAATTCAAATGAATCAGATGCCAAAAAAGATGTTTTTATCATAGCAATAAGCGAAAACGTGCTTATAAAAAATACTTTTCCGTTTCTGAAGCATGCAAACAAAATAAACAAATATGATTTACCTAGCCGAGAAAGTACACGACTTTGAGATGCTCTATAAATGATCCAAATTATTGCTGTTGAATAATTTTAATTTTAACACTACACGATTTGTGAGTTCGTTTAATTTAATTTAAATATGTATTTTAAGTAATACAATTTACAAAATCTCTCTTGTTACATTACCCTTTTCATGATAAGTTTTCCACTCGGTTAGGGTATACAAAAACCAATATGAGACTAACGAATCGGGGGAATATTGTGGGGTCGGTCATAGGAAGAGCAGCGAGCATTTGTAGGCAAGCTTTAGCATTTAAAACGGCAACAACTCGGGGGCAGTAACATCAACATCAATATCAATTAAAACGCTTGCATTCAGCAGAAAAAACACTCGCTCGCATGTCATAAATATATCAACAAATTAAAAAATACTTTTTGTGTTTGCATATTTCATGCCAACTTTGCTTTTATTTGGAGCGTCTTAAATAATTAAAGCGATGCTAGCGAAAAAATGAATTTTAATTTAATTCGTGCTTTATTTGAATTTCGGCTTAATCAAGCTTACCATATGAGATTGAGATACTCTAGTATTTGTAGCTTGGAAATGTATAATACCAAAGATCATATAAAAAATGTTAAAAGTTGTTTTATTCTGAGACAAACTTGTTTGATATGTATTTCTATCGCTTAATAATTTCAACTCTTTAATAGACTATTTAAGTATTTTAAATGAAGTAAAGGGTATTTGGACAATAAAAAAAAGAAGAAAAAAAAACTAATAAAAATAAAAAGACAAAAAACTGACAGCGATTTCCATATGCCAACATAAACACAACGAATCAAGCTATGTATAAAAATATTTACATAAATGAATAAAATGCGGAACTGTGCGAATACACTCATGGATATGTATGTGAGTAAATATACATATGT
>JBAMBK010002289.1:1800000-2059061 GCA_037043435.1 Drosophila suboccidentalis | reverse complement strand
CTCTCTCTCTTTTTCTCTCGCTGTCGCTCTTTCGTGCAGCCTGGAAGGTCGTATTAAAACAATGGTGCACAAAGCATTTTGGGATTTGTTGCGTCAACAACTGGAACGTCAGCCGCCATCTTATGACCAGGCCATTAGGCTGCTGGGCGAGATCAAGGAGGACTTTCCACAACTGCTGTCGGCGAAGAATGCCAGTTTATTGGGACGCATCAATGCCGCCTTGGATGAGACACTCATCCGGCAGCAGGCGGAACGTGGCGTTCTCGATTTTCGTTCCTATGCCAATTTCGTTATCAATTTGTTGGCCAGCATGTGCTCACCGGCGAGGGATGAAACCGTTGCCAAATTGCGTGAAATTGAGGATGTGGTCGACACATTCCGTGGCATACTCGAGATGATGTCGCTGATGAAACTGGACATGGCCAACTTTTTGCTGGCCATCGCACGCAGCGATATTGCGGCCAATTCTGTGGAATATGAGAAGCAAAAGTTCAGCACATATTTGAGAGAATTCCATGGCAATGGTGAGTGAAATTCCAATTCCAAGAGTATTATTACTCTTATTATTGGATATTAGATAAACTAAAATTATTTCTTATTTATTTAATCGTAGCCGAAACCGTAACAGTTAACCGGTATTAACCGATTGAAATTGGTAGCCGTAACTGAAACCGTAATCGAACAAAACTTTTTTAAAATACCGAAATTATTCCAACCGAAATAACCGTTAAGAAACCGATTCATGCATAACGGTTAGTTTCGTTTCGGTCAAGCATAACTTTTAATTACGTTAAGGTGTAATCATCGTTTTTAAAACAAATTTTGAACTTTTATATTTAATTTGAATAGAAATCCCATTGAATATAAAAATCTTGTTTGAAATTGAAGAGTTATGGTTTATATGTATATTATAAACGATTATATTATAAACGGCAAAACGAACAAACTATTTTTTGTGAACCCATCAGTATTTTGAAACCGAAACAAACAAATAACCGGTTATTGTTTCGAAACCGATATCCTACGATGTTGCGTAGCCGATAACCGAAAACCAAAATTCGAACTTAGCCAAAACCGTAACTGATACCGCTATTCGTTTCGGTTTGATACGCTGTTTATAATAAATATTGAAAATAGGATTTATAATGTGATTTATAAATAAAAATCTAAATTTAATTATATTCTCATATTTTATTTTTGTGGATAAGAATAAGAATTTAAATTTAAATACAGTTGAACTTCCATAACTCGAGTGGCAGTAAAATTAATAAATTTAGGAACAAGAACTCTATAAGTCGAATATCTCCATAATTCGAACCTTTTCTTTGCATAATGGTGATTCGAGTTAGAGAAGTTCGACTGTATTTTAATTATTAAAAAAAAAATAGTTGTATTTTCTCAATTTAATTGATTTTTGCTTTATTTTCAGCTGGCTTTCCTGCCACCGAGGATTGGCTGAATCGTCATCGCGCTGGCTGCAACAGCACGGATGACATCATCTATAAGGCGTATATGCAGTTGTTGGACTATCCGGCGGATAAGCAATTTCCCGAGCTCTTGAGCATTGATAAGGAACGCTTTGAGGGTCTCAGCTGGCGTGGACAGCGCTTGATACTCTGTGCATCTCTCATCTCCATAGCCCAGGGTGTTCCAGTGATTTCACAACGTCGCGAGAATCGCGTGAAACTCGCCCGCCAACTGGACATTCTCATACAGCATGTGAAGCAACAGGAGTAAGTGCATCACAATACCCTCGACCTTTGTCTATCTCTTTCTAATCGGTGTTCATTCTGCAGTCAAATTGATGCTGCCATTGCCAGTTGTAATGAGCAAATACGTGCATTTATCAATGAATGCCTGGAGAGTGAGCAGGCGCCTCCAATGAGCGATGCACAGCAGGCACAGCTCCAGAATCAGATCGAACAGCTGGCCAGCAAGACGTCGCCAGTGCGTGCCCTAATGGGTAAGTACTGTTCTATGGCAGTGTTGCTATTTTAGCTTTTTTATGGATAGATAGAAAATCTTATTACCAGATATTTGAATATAGTTAAATCAATGATTTTCGGGATCGCAAATAAGAGTATTGAGAAACTGTATAAACTTTAGTTTTCAATTTTCATTCAAAAATCATAGTAAACCTGTAACTTTAAATTTTTATTATAAAAATGAAGTATAAAATATTTTTTTTTTTTTTTTAAATCAAAATTGAAAATAAAAATTTTTTATTATTATTTTCAATTTGTATTTAATAATTTATATTTAAAAATTCTGATCGTAAGAGTCCCTGATTTTTATCAAAAGCTTATCAAAAATATAATATTTTTTGAGCTGAATAAAAATTAAAACAAATTTAATTGAACTTAAATTTTAATTGAAAATTAGAGAATACCTTTATTTTATTTATTTAATGCACATGCAAAAAATACAAAAAGAAATACAAATTTTTAATTTGTAGTATGTTTTGATATATAGGCAATTTATATTTTCTGGTTTTTTTACTATCTATAGCTTCAATTTTATAAAAAAAATGTACATCAAAATTAAAATTATATTATTATTTCAAAATTTTTTTAAAAAGATTAAAAAAAAGAATTATTTTTTAATTTGCTCAAAGATCTGCTAAAAAATTTTATTTTATTAGTTATTAATATTTCAAATAAATAATTTCATTTAATATTTTTTTTTACAATATATTAGCTACTTTATTTTTTTTGTGGCAACACTGTGTTGAAGTAATACCCTAACTATTTGTACTCCTATTAATGATCTTTCTATTTCAATTTCCATATGCAGCTAATCGCTTGGATGGCTTTGTGCGCGTCGCTTTGCGCTCCAATGGCAACATCCCGCCACCGCCTTCTGGATTCGCTGACTTTGAGGAGGAGCTGGTTGCATTTATAGCCTCGTTCCGTCGACTTGTCTCCTATAATCATGCCGTCTTCAAGGAATACTTTATACAACTGCTGGACAAGCAGCGTCCAAGTGTTGAGGCCGTGGCAGATGCAGCTGGCAGCAGTGGAGGATTGGCCTCGGGTTTGGCACAGACGGCCAAGCCTTAGACACACTGAGGATACCAAAAATATGAAAAATAACGAATATATTTAAGATATACAAACATATATCTGTCTGCTGGATGTATGCGTTGGAAGCGCAAAAAGCAACTATGGAAACGAGTGTCGAATCCCCACCAGAAACTGGAGATAAGTTCGAAATGGAACCGTTTATTTGTTATAGTTTTAAAATGCCAAGCTCTGGAGGATTATTCCCAAATCCTGCAGATAATTTTTAAACTGTGCTGGGCGTCTGTGATAAACAAATAAACAACAATAATAAAAATAATACTAATAACAAATACACAAATACATAAAATGGTATACAATGCAAATGGGGAAAACTTTGAAAACGCCCAGGCCCAGGCCCAGGCCACGCCCACAACCCAAAACAATAAGAACAACTAACAACGAAACAACAACAAGATCAACAGGAAAAATCAACAAATGGCAGCTGCAGTGTTTGATTTAAAGTAATTTAACAATAAATATATGTATGTATACTTAAAACAATATATTATTTAATTTGAACACAAAACTGTATTAACATTAAATTTAAGACCATGTGTATACCCTTAAATACCCTATAGCTATGAAATATCCTTAACTAAAGTGCTAAGACACGGATGCTATAACGCATAGTTTGTATTTATTTAAAATAACCTATAGTTCAATCCAATTTTATTATTATCATTATACAAATTGCGTTCGATTTAAAGGCGCTTTCAATAAATTTTAATCAAACAACTATATTTAGATAATTTTATTTCATTGTCATCGATTGGAGCTATTAGCGTCAAATTTCTCATCACTAAAAAAAGCTACATTTTCCAACTAAAACGTGCTGGAAAAAGCTGTTTCTTTTTTCAGACATGTGCTAAAAATCTTAAGCAATCCAAATGCAACTCTCAAATGTCAAAAAATTTCTTAAGCAATCGAATAAATTTTAAAAATTGATTTAGTTATATGAAATTTATTTTAAAATTGAATAAAAACGCATAAACACATATTAAATGAATTTAGTTTCTAGTAATAATATATGGGTATTTCCAGGATTGAGAACGCGACATTCGTACGTCTTTAAATAAAAAACAAAACGGAAAAAATTAAAATTTGAGAACTATTTTTAATATAAAAGACAAGCTTTGCGGACTTATTGTTTTCGCATTATTTTTAGAAAACAATTAATCTCGAAAGTCAAAAAATTTAAGTCATTTTTGACTTCATCTTGAAAAAGTCGAAAGTCAGCGAAATGTGGCGAGTAATTTGGAAGAAAATACTCTTAAACCATAATAAAATAATGTAATTTTTCATTTATAGAAATTATTTTGATATATTACTATTGTTTTATTTATTTCACAAGATTTATAAGTGATTTGTAAGGCAAATCACATTTGAACAATGCATAACTTTCGCTTTTTGATTAATACCCGTAATTAAACGCCAGTTTTTACGTAAAAAAAGCTATATTGGCAACACTGCTGCTGAGCCAAAGAGCCAACATTTACAAAGAGAGTGTCAAAGAGAAGGAGAGAGAACTGCTGATAAGGCTACGTGCTTAGCTTGTACTGGAACCAGAACAGAATCGAAACAGAACAGAGCGTGCGGGTTGTTGTCTCTGCTAAATTGCGTGCTTGTTTCTGTTTCTGTCTCTTTTATACGGTTTCGGTTTCTTATCGCTTTTGACAGTTGACGCAGCTGCCGAGTGCAACAATTACAAAACCAAAAACCAGATCAGCAATACACAAATATACACACGCATACAGATTGTTCTACATATGTACATACATATGTGCAAATATAATAATAATAAAAAGAGAAGAAGCAGAATAATAATCACGCCACTTTCTGTACTTTGACACTTGGCGAGAGAGAATTGTCGTCGTCGTTGATTGCTGTGCTGTGCCACGCCTCCTTCCGTTGCGCTTTACGCCCACATTTCAAGAACGTTCATCTCGCCCGTTTCGACGCTCTCTATTTCCCTCTCACTCTCTCTCTCTCTCTCTCTTTTACAGCCTCATCCTGATTCCGTCTTATCGCTGTCGCTGCATTCTCGCTCTCCCCCTCTCACACACTCACTCACTCACTGACTTTCACTCTCCCTCTCTCGCTTCAGCCCACTCCATTATATTAATCTTTATATGAGCATTTTTTTTTAGTCGTAGTTGGGAACTTTTATTATTATACAAATTGTGATAAGAAATCTGCTCGTCGCGTCGTTGCCAACTGAAGCGTCTCTTAAGTCTCGCTGACGTCGCCAAAGGAGGGAAGGGGCAGGGGGGAGAAGGGCATACAACTCGAGTCTGATCAAAGTCCAATTCTTCTCTCCCCATATATAATATGTATATGTATGTTAATTCTCCTCGGTGCGTAAACAACACACAATTTTCAACTCATCATCTTCACATCATTATGATCTTTAATGAAATTAACGTGCCACAGAAGATCGTAGACTGTAGACTGGAGACAGAAGACAGAAGACAGAAGTCTGTGTAGACTGTAGACATTGGAAACCCGCTTAACCACTACGACAGTAGTCAAGAGCGTCGGCAGGGGGGGCGCCCTGTCCCCCCTCCCTACATTCAAAAATTTTTACATTATTTAGCTGCCAAAATTCAATGCAGAGTAGTTTTTTAAACGTGAGAAAAATATTTTGGGTCCCCCCTTATTGAAAACCTGCCGACGCCCATGACAGTAGCCAAGACATGCGTCTCGCAAAAAATCAACAAATAAATTTATCAAATCAAACTCTAGTCAAGCCAAAATATACCCTGTAAACAGCGCTTTAGCTTACGCTAGTGACGTAAGCGCAATAATGGCTGTAACTTCATTGTTCTTCAAGCAATGCAGCTGAAGTTTTAGGAATATAAAAAGCAACTATATATAATTTGGTATGCCAAAAATTAAAGCTCTAAGTTTTTAAATGCGCTTCTTAATCGTCATTAAAAGTTGCACAAAATGTGGAAAACTAAGTGTAACTTTATTTTTAATACATAGAAAAGAAAAGAATTTTGGTAAAAAAAAAAATGCAATAACTAAATCAACTTCAGTAGAGTCAAAAGATACGCTGTAAACACCGCTTAATTTGACGCTAGTGACGTAGGCGGAAAAATGGCTATAACTTCTATGTTTATCAAGCGATTCTGTTGAAATTTTTAGAATACGAAGAATACTTTAAAGTATTTGCATATGTCAAAAATCTGAATTTTAATTTTATAAATGGACATCTTAAGCGACTTTAAAATCTTTGGAAAAAATTATTAAAAAAAAAGATTTACTGAAGAATGAAGTAGAGAATCTTTAGATGAAAAAGTGTATTTATAATTAATAACTTTTGTCTTGCAACACCATCATACCCCATATTTCCCACGCCTTAAAGGATATCAGACAAAACTCTAAAAAAAGAAAAAAAGGAAAAGAATGCGCCAGAGTTTGTCTTACATACATATGTAGGAATCTGAACCGTTTTTGGGCCGAACCAAAGACGAGACTCTACTCATGTATAAATATTTAACTAACCAAAGGTATTTGGAGTCTGCAGCCCAAAAAATGTATCTCAGCTATGTGAAAGCTCAGGCTCCAGGACAATACATATAGATTGAAACTGAAACACAGTCGGGCATACGAAATGAGGCACAAAAAGGGGAAAATCGACCAAAAGGGAAACTGAAATTGCTTGAAACAGATTTTTGCTGCCTTTTTCGCTGTCATTAACGCCTCATCATCATCATCATCATTATCGATCATCGAGCAACGTCAGCATCAGAGATCGAATACCTTTCAAAAAAAGACAAAAAAAAAAAAAACGTTGTACATATCAAAATTCCTTAGATTGTGTTGCCCCTTTTTTTTGTGTGTTGGCCCTGTTATCTAAGGCCCCGCTCTATAAATAGGCCCTAAGCGGCAACAACTGTTGTTGAACTTCATATGAATTGGCACTCCAGGCAGCCCAGGTGAGTGCCGTGATAAGAAAACCATTCCAAGCTATACCATACCATACCATACCCATACCCATAACAATTCATACCGTAACCGTGCAATTTAATCACGAGCAAAAAACCACATTAGCACTTAATGTCGCACTTATTGCCTGTCATGTCCATAAACAATCGGATATTGTACGAGTATTCAGTATACAAAGTACATCTCTGAGTATCAAAATTGATTCATATACCCGCTAGTGACGAAACCAGCTGCAGTATAATATGTTTCTTTTAAAAAATACATTGAGAAACAAATTATATTTATTTTTTAAGTAAGTGGTCAATAGATAGATTGAGTTTCTCAAATCGAATCATAAATAGAAATTTGAAAATTATAATTGAGAAAATAAAATTACGCTAGTGACCCTAGTTCAATGCATGTTTAAAGGCAAATATTCTAAGACAACTTTTGAAATGCAGTTAATTAATTAAGGGCCCATAATAGTTTTATGATTTACAGCTCACGCTAGTGATTAATAAAGCTATAAAAGCATTTCTCTTTACAGCCATAAAATATCTCCTAACAATGTTACATAAATGCTGATAATTAAAATTAAAACTCATAGTACAATTCAATTCCACGATTTATACCGCTTACGCTAGTGACTGAAATAACTATACACCCATTTTAATACATTTGCAAAAAGTATCTCTTAAAAATTATGTTCGAAATATAGCCTACTAGCTAAGAGACCCATAAAGCAACCAAATTGTGCGATTTGCAACTCACGCTAGTGACTAAACTGACTATACACCCTGTTGAATACTTACACAAGAGGCACCACTTGAGAAACTCTTTGAAATAAAGCTAATTTTCTCACAAACATGGGCTAATTTAACCGTTGATAGCTCACTACGCTGGTGACTAAAAAAAGTTGTTGAAATGCAGCTAAATAATTCAAAGTGCAGTCGCCAGCATTTAAAAAATAACAAAAGTTGTTATCGCTAGTGACGTACGTAAAAAACAAATTTAATACATATGTATGTATATGTTGATTTATGGACATTAAACACAAAGGTTCTTTTTAAAAAGACAATAAAAAGTTTATAATAGCACTTATTCATGTGATAACGACGAGATTTCTAGAGCACGCTAGTGTCGCAAGTGAGCAATTTCTCTTCTTTAAGCGAATAAAATCCGATAATTAGATCATATAGACTTCGGTTCTCTAATGTTATCTTGTTATCGACTGTCATGTATCTTAATCAACTTCCTTGGTCCAGAGCACGCTAGTGCCGCAAGTGAGCAGTTAATATAGTTTCTTTACTTTAAGCAAATAAATTTAGACAATTGGGTCATAAAGGCTTTGGAATACCAGAGTTATCTCCACTTTTTAGCGACTGTCGTGTATTTTAATCAATTTCCTTGGTGATTCCATAGCATTATCTGATGGTTTTTCTGGGTTCTTCAGCCATAATACAAAGAAAGAACTGTTCAAATGCTATTGTTTTTCACAGAAAGTCAATGGGTGTAGAGCGGTGGTGTCCAAACTCACACAATCACACATTGCGCTTGTGTGCGTAGCAGCGAAACACTTAAAACAAAAATGAAATGAAAGCATATTCGAGCCTTACAGTTGGCAACGTAAAGAGAGCAAAGCATTAGTTGCAGTGTATGATAAAAGTCTAGCGCTGAACGATCTATCCTTATTGAAAGCAGATCAGCGACTGACATCAAAAAAGGATCAGCCGATCAGATGCTTCGTGAGAGAATAAAAAGCCGAACCGCAGAATGTGCTATTTATAGAACACACGTGTTCTCTCTCTCTGTACGTGTGTCGGCTGCGACGCCGGCAGAATTATGAGCTGCTATCCGATGGGATTGGCTGGTCTAGAGATAACTTTTTATAATATCTAGCAACAAATTTCGGTTGCATTCCATGAAAATATCTGTATAATAAAGTATATATACTAATTTATGGATGAACAATTCTTATCGCCAGTTTTACTAGGGGGAACTTTGGCATAGGAAGTCGACTCAGCGTAAAAATGGAACACGATATAAGTATATATAGTATTATATTATATTATATATTATTATATCTTTATATAGTTTAGTTTTTTTGTATCTCTCGAGTGTTTGTCTATCAGAAAGTGTCATAATAAAAATGAATTTAATGCCTTTTGTGTTGTGTCTGATGATTTTTTAAGCCTTGACATGCACGTTATCTAATAATGATAATAATAATTATAGACTGACAACTTGTTTGGTTTCTTTATATATATATATATATTTTTTTTTTTGTTTCTTTCCAAGTTTATTATTACTTTTCCATTTGTATTTAGTTGTGTGTGTGTTTATTTTATAATTAATATAATATATATAAATGTATATTTTTCATATAAAGCATAATTCATCATCATTATCATTAGCATTAGCATTAGGGTTAATTAAACATAAGTAAAACATCAGCATTATTATCATAATAATAATCATTTAACATAATGAGGATCAGCCATGCTTAAATCGTTGATCACTCTCCTCTATCTCTCTCTTTCTCACATATACATACGCATATGTACATATATGTATTTTAGTATTTTTTTTTTTAATATTTATTTATTTTTTTTTAGTATTAATCCATTCAAAATGCATGTTGTGGCACATGGCCGCCAGTTGGCGCTATTTAGAACTTTTTTGACTTTACGGTTATGGTTTAGCATGGCCGCCAGGTGGCGCTACTAGTTATTTTAGCACAGCTAAAAAAAAACTAGAAAAATGTTTAAAAACCTTTCAAATTGGAAGGCAAACTACAACTACAACTTATATCAAATATATATATAGGTGTGTGTGTATGCATGTGTATGTGTTTGTATATGTGGATTACTTCAAATAAATATTTACAAAGCAAAAAAGGGATGTGTGTGTGTGTTTGTGTGAGGGGGTGGGGGTTGTAAGGTGGAGCAGGGGGTTGGGGTTATGTTACGCAAAAAAAAAAAAATGAAATAAAATAATCAGAAATTGTGCAGCAATTTTTTTTTTGTTTTTTCCATAGCTTGAATTTAGCAACTGAAACAACAACACATTTACTGTGCAGTCGCTGCCGCTGCCGACGTCGACGTTGGCGCTGCTGCTGCTGCAGAGGTCGACGCTGTTGTTGTTGGTTTGCTTCTGACGTTGTTGGAATTGGCTGATGGAATCCTGGATGTTGTTGTTGCTGGTGTTGCTGTTGTTGTTGTTGCTGCTGCTGCTGCTGCATGGTTCGAGTTACAGTTATTGCCAAACGGTGTACAGTTGTCACTGCCTAACGTCGACTGCTCAACATTAGTGCCCATCGATGAATTGATGAAATTGATATATTGATGCAACTTCAAGGCGGCTATCAATGAGCTCAAATAATCGTTGATGTTACCCTGTTGGACCTGCTTGATCTGTCGGGAGACATTTCGATAGACGCGACGCGAGATCTTATTGGATAAGCGGCCGACTGTCTGGACTGTGTGTAGTACTGGGTCCTCGCTGGCGGGAACTGGCACTATAAATGCAACCAAGAAAATGAAGGGAACAAATATTAACACAATTGATATATTTATTTGATTAAAATTAGTTTAAGTTGATCAGTCTAGAAAACATTGCTATGACCAGGGATTAAAACCGTAACCGTAACCGATAATCGATATTGAAAAACTATTTTATTATATCGATACCGAAAAATTACCGCTAAGAAACCGATAGATGCATAACGGTGTAATTATCGTTTCTCAGAACTTAAGATTTGTTTTTATTTCTAAATGGTATAATGATCACAATAAAATGATCTAAATTTTTTAAATATATATGAATATTTGTTTTTAAAGCAAAACATTTTAAATATCTTTTTTGTGTAACCGATGCACAAAAACTTTGCAAAATCGATAACCGATAATCGAAATTAGAAACGAAAATGTTACTGGAACCGATATTCGATTCGGTTTTATACCCTGGTTATAACAAATAACTTTCTCTTAGTTTATATTTATTATAGTAAAATTGTTATTCATAAAATTTGGTTAAAACAAATGTCAAAATATAAATTATACGGGGGTGCTACAGAAATCGCTTTCGCTTGAATTTCACTGGAATTTGTATGAAATTTAAGTGAAATTCAAGCGAAATCCATTTCTGTGGCACCCCCGATAGTTTTTAATAAAGCATTCTTATAACAAATATCAACAAATAAGCTCAAAATATAGTTTTTTTTTTTTTTTTTTGGATGCATTATTTTGATTACGATACATATTAGTTTTGAATGATCTCTTGCCCCATAGAATTGTGCTTACCATCAATTTGTTGATTTCCCTATCGATAATGCCTACAATTTCCGGATTTCTTCTAACGTATTCAACAATTTCGGTTATGATTTTCAATGACATGGATAGAAATACTGTAGAGGCGGCTACTAAGAATCTAGTGTCAATCTCATGATCATAGTCGGGCTCCCCAATAACAACAACTACAAGAGACAGAGAGAGAAAGAGAGAGAGAGAGAAGAGAGCGGCATAGAAAGAGAAGAATTAGTCAACACTTTAGACAATTGAAGGGGGTATAAAAAAAAAACAGTTAAAGACTGTAGAAGTGGAGGGAGGGAGGGGAAAGCACCGACTTAATAGGGAAACCCGCTTTAACTAAACACTTATTAAACTGCAATTTGTTTTAGAAATTTATAATGATTTATGGTTAGTTTTAATGGATTAGTTACAACTCATGCTTGGTTAGAGAACACGCTTAAAACGTGTCGAAAGAGAGAGAGAATGGGAGAATAGGAAAACAAGCAAGCAAAATACAAAACAACAAAAAAAAAAAAAACAAGACCAAAACTTACTGTCATTTTCAGCATTTTTGCCATTTCGCACGACAGCATTTTGTTTATTATCTGAGAATTAGAATTCAAGTTGAAGTTGAAGTTGAGAAATGCTAAATGGTTTCTTGGAAACAGAAAAAGAAAACCCCAAAAAAAGAGACTTAATTGCACATCCAACCAATGTTATAAAACTAAAAACTTTTTTATTATATTGATACCGAAAAACAGAATGAATTCCAATCGAAATAACCGTTAAGAGACCGCTTCATGAATAACCGTTTGGTCAAATATCGTTTCATAAAACTGAATTTGATTTTGGTCTCTAATTTGTATAATGATCTCAATAAAAATATCTTAATTTTTTAAATATTAATTATTTAAGAAGTGCATTTAAGTATTTGGTGCAAATTAGTAGAACCAAAACAGGGATCGTAGCGATTATGATTTTTAAAATAAAAAAAAAATAACAAAATACGATTTTTAATCAAGTTTTTTTTTTCAAATTAAAAATTATTTCTAAATTAAAGATATCCCATACAAAAAAATAAGTGTCTCAGTTTTTATGATTACGTTTTTTATGGATTTGGTTTAGAACTCCCTGAATTAAATCAAATAAAGTATTTCAAATCTATAGAGAACTCACCATTATCCTCCTCCACATCGGACTCGCACTTGGGGAAATAGTATTCCAGGAGACGCTCGGCCAAAGCTGTTGTGGTGTCGACACCATTGACAGCCAGGCTGCCGTATTGTGTGGCCAGCACCTCGTTGGCCTTCTGCCAGGCCAGATCCTTCAGGGAGGCGGCCTTCTGTTGCCCAGCTGCCTTGAACTTGACGACACGCTCCAGATGCGGTTGCACCACATCGATCACCTTGTTCTTGGCCTGCGTGTAAATCTCCTGGGGCGTATCCTTGATGATCGGCGCCTTCACTTCCAGCTGCTCGATGCCCTTGACCAGTGTCTGATCCACATAGGCAATGGGACGATCCAAGCGATTGACAATCGGAGCTGCGGTCGTCACGGCACGCGCAACACAATCCTCGGCTGCGTTCAATGCCCAATTGAAGACGCGATTTTTGCCTGTCAAAAGAGAGAGAGAGAGAGAGAGGGAGACGTATTAATCTATTTATATCGATGGTATTGTTTATAATCAAAATCTGTCTTGCAATCGGTTCATAGAATCTTTGTTAATTTTCAACTAAAAACTAAGTAAAAAGTCAACAAACAAGTGCAAATTATAAGATATCTGAACAAAATCGATTTTTATCGATTCTTACAATCGATTAATCAAACTTTTAATTTCGCAAACAGAAACTATGAAAAAACAACGTACAAGCTGAAACTATGTTATCTAAAACAATCGAAATAATCGATGTTTAAAAAATCGATTTAAATAATATGTTTGTTGAATCATCAAATTTGTACCTTAGCTTTATTTTAGCTAAAATCTAAGTTAAGACAACAATATAAATTTAAAAAATGTACGCTCAAAAGAATTTTTAAAAAATTTAATGCATCGATAAATTGAATATTTATCATTTTCAAAAATAATCGTTGTACGCAAACGTTTTTCTCAGCACTGCAAAATGTGTATTTTTAAAATTTCAAATTGAGTGCCGAGGCAAGCGATAAGCACAACAAATTTCCCCCATCAGCCCCGCCCCCGTCTCGTTCGCCCATGCTATCGCTTGATTGATAAGCAACTGCGCAGTTGCCTGGGCCTCATTCTAAGCGTGGACTGCGCTGCCAGCAATTGCTGATTCGTTATTAGTGTTGTTGTTGTTGGTGTTGTTGCTGCTGTTTAAGTTGTAGACTTTGATAGTTCATTTAGTCATCATCAAGCAACATCATCATCTTATTAACATTTGAGGTGGCACTACAACAAAAACAACAGCAAACAAATAATACACAAACAAGTCGAAAGTCCAATTATACACATATGTACATACATACATATACCGTTCGTTGATTCACATTCATACATACACAATCGCACAGTGACAGCGTCGTCGTCCGTGGAAGCAACAATTTGCTGGTGGCGCCCCCTATTGGATACGCCACTGACTGCATTTTATTGAGTTATTCATAGCGCAAAGCACACACGCACACACACACACACGCATGCATGCATGCGCAGCTTTTTACCTGTAGATATGTATGTGTGTAGTCACATTATTCATATGTTCGGCAAGAAATAAAAAGAGAAAAAAGTTCAGTCTACGTGTTTGGCTGGCGAAAATTATATTTAAAGTTATGTAAATTATTTTTTATTTTTGCACCTTGTACTAGGGGGCGGGGGGCGTGGCAGTATAAGAATTTCTTTTGTTTCAACTTGACGTGCAGGTCATGGTTGTTGTTGTTGTTATTGTCGATGCGCTGAGGTTTTTCTTTCTCTTCAAATTTTTTTTTTATTATTGATTGTTGCGTCAATTGAGTTTAATTGGCATCAATTTGGCAATGGGCAGACAATTGCAATTGCCGGTCGGTCGGTCAATTAAAAGTTTTGAGAGTTAAGTTTAAGTTGAGTGTTTTCTGCGGCGAATTCGTCATTAGCAATTTGCACTCAAAATGGCGAACTTTGCACTCAAGCCAAACCGAAAGCCGCAACGCAGCTGAGACGTCGCGCCGCCGCCTCTGCCCGACTCAACGAAACAGCGTGTGCGCTAAGCAACGGTTATGGTTTTGCATTTTGCTTTGCTTTTGGTTTTTAGTTTCTGTTACGTTTTCAGTTTTTGGTTTCCGATTTCGAGTTGCAATTTTATTTGCCGTTAGATGAACCACCGGCAGGCGGCTCGAGAGAGTTCATTGCACTCAAAATCTGTCCGCATAACCTCTAGTAATGAGCACACTTCTTACATTCCAGATACACACAGTTGGTCAAATAACTGTTGTGACAAACTTGAAAAGTTCGCACATTTTCATTTTATAAATTGTATATTTTATAAAATTAAAAAAACACGTTTTTTTTTGTCAAAATAATTACATGACATGCTGTTTATCAACTTACCCTTCACTTTGCCGTAGACATCTTGTGATTTATCCCATGCGGCATTTACAACTGGCAACTTGATGATCCTCTCCAACGATTCCAGATGTGGCAACAGATCCTTTGCATCCTTTGGCGGCTCCGTTGGTTCTGTTAACGCACTGTTGTTGTGCTGCTTTGCGCTGCCATTGGCTGTTGCGTTTTTTTGATCTGCACTTGCCATGTTTCTTTTCTGTCTTTTTCTGTTTCTGTTTCTTGCTTAGTTTTCACTTTTTTTTTTTTTTTATGCTGTTGCTTTGCACGGCACTTTTTTTTAAGGCACCAATAAAAAATATATATGTGTGTGTATGTCTATGCGTATGGCTACCACGAGCTAAAGAACTTTAAAGGGGGCTCCGTGTGTGTGTGGGAGGATACAGAAGATGAAGAATATACAATCTCTTTGGAAACTGGCTGTACAATGGTGTCGACACCACAACAGCTTTGGCCGAGCGTCTCCTGGAATACTATTTCCCCAAGTGCGAGTCCGATGTGGAGGAGGATAATGGTGAGTTCTCTATAGATTTGAAATACTTTATTTGATTTAATTCAGGGAGTTCTAAACCAAATCCATAAAAAACGTAATCATAAAAACTGAGACACTTATTTTTTTGTATGGGATATCTTTAATTTAGAAATAATTTTTAATTTGAAAAAAAAAACTTGATTAAAAATCGTATTTTGTTATTTTTTTTTTATTTTAAAAATCATAATCGCTACGATCCCTGTTTTGGTTCTACTAATTTGCACCAAATACTTAAATGCACTTCTTAAATAATTAATATTTAAAAAATTAAGATATTTTTATTGAGATCATTATACAAATTAGAGACCAAAATCAAATTCAGTTTTATGAAACGATATTTGACCAAACGGTTATTCATGAAGCGGTCTCTTAACGGTTATTTCGATTGGAATTCATTCTGTTTTTCGGTATCAATATAATAAAAAAGTTTTTAGTTTTATAACATTGGTTGGATGTGCAATTAAGTCTCTTTTTTTGGGGTTTTCTTTTCTGTTTCCAAGAAACCATTTAGCATTTCTCAACTTCAACTTCAACTTGAATTCTAATTCTCAGATAATAAACAAAATGCTGTCGTGCGAAATGGCAAAAATGCTGAAAATGACAGTAAGTTTTGGTCTTGTTTTTTTTTTTTTTGTTGTTTTGTATTTTGCTTGCTTGTTTTCCTATTCTCCCATTCTCTCTCTCTTTCGACACGTTTTAAGCGTGTTCTCTAACCAAGCATGAGTTGTAACTAATCCATTAAAACTAACCATAAATCATTATAAATTTCTAAAACAAATTGCAGTTTAATAAGTGTTTAGTTAAAGCGGGTTTCCCTATTAAGTCGGTGCTTTCCCCTCCCTCCCTCCACTTCTACAGTCTTTAACTGTTTTTTTTTTATACCCCCTTCAATTGTCTAAAGTGTTGACTAATTCTTCTCTTTCTATGCCGCTCTCTTCTCTCTCTCTCTCTTTCTCTCTCTGTCTCTTGTAGTTGTTGTTATTGGGGAGCCCGACTATGATCATGAGATTGACACTAGATTCTTAGTAGCCGCCTCTACAGTATTTCTATCCATGTCATTGAAAATCATAACCGAAATTGTTGAATACGTTAGAAGAAATCCGGAAATTGTAGGCATTATCGATAGGGAAATCAACAAATTGATGGTAAGCACAATTCTATGGGGCAAGAGATCATTCAAAACTAATATGTATCGTAATCAAAATAATGCATCCAAAAAAAAAAAAAAAACTATATTTTGAGCTTATTTGTTGATATTTGTTATAAGAATGCTTTATTAAAAACTATCGGGGGTGCCACAGAAATGGATTTCGCTTGAATTTCACTTAAATTTCATACAAATTCCAGTGAAATTCAAGCGAAAGCGATTTCTGTAGCACCCCCGTATAATTTATATTTTGACATTTGTTTTAACCAAATTTTATGAATAACAATTTTACTATAATAAATATAAACTAAGAGAAAGTTATTTGTTATAACCAGGGTATAAAACCGAATCGAATATCGGTTCCAGTAACATTTTCGTTTCTAATTTCGATTATCGGTTATCGATTTTGCAAAGTTTTTGTGCATCGGTTACACAAAAAAGATATTTAAAATGTTTTGCTTTAAAAACAAATATTCATATATATTTAAAAAATTTAGATCATTTTATTGTGATCATTATACCATTTAGAAATAAAAACAAATCTTAAGTTCTGAGAAACGATAATTACACCGTTATGCATCTATCGGTTTCTTAGCGGTAATTTTTCGGTATCGATATAATAAAATAGTTTTTCAATATCGATTATCGGTTACGGTTACGGTTTTAATCCCTGGTCATAGCAATGTTTTCTAGACTGATCAACTTAAACTAATTTTAATCAAATAAATATATCAATTGTGTTAATATTTGTTCCCTTCATTTTCTTGGTTGCATTTATAGTGCCAGTTCCCGCCAGCGAGGACCCAGTACTACACACAGTCCAGACAGTCGGCCGCTTATCCAATAAGATCTCGCGTCGCGTCTATCGAAATGTCTCCCGACAGATCAAGCAGGTCCAACAGGGTAACATCAACGATTATTTGAGCTCATTGATAGCCGCCTTGAAGTTGCATCAATATATCAATTTCATCAATTCATCGATGGGCACTAATGTTGAGCAGTCGACGTTAGGCAGTGACAACTGTACACCGTTTGGCAATAACTGTAACTCGAACCATGCAGCAGCAGCAGCAACAACAACAACAGCAACACCAGCAACAACAACATCCAGGATTCCATCAGCCAATTCCAACAACGTCAGAAGCAAACCAACAACAACAGCGTCGACCTCTGCAGCAGCAGCAGCGCCAACGTCGACGTCGGCAGCGGCAGCGACTGCACAGTAAATGTGTTGTTGTTTCAGTTGCCAAATTCAAGCTATGGAAGAAACAAAAAAAAAATTGCTGCACAATTTCTGATTATTTTATTTCATTTTTTTTTTTTTGCGTAACATAACCCCAACCCCCTGCTCCACCTTACAACCCCCACCCCCTCACACAAACACACACACACATCCCTTTTTTGCTTTGTAAATATTTATTTGAAGTAATCCACATATACAAACACATACACATGCATACACACACACCTATATATATATTTGATATAAGTTGTAGTTGTAGTTTGCCTTCCAATTTGAAAGGTTTTTAAACATTTTTCTATAGTTTTTTTTAGCTGTGCTAAAATAACTAGTAGCGCCACCTGGCGGCCATGCTAAACCATAACCGTAAAGTCAAAAAAGTTCTAAATAGCGCCAACTGGCGGCCATGTGCCACAACATGCATTTTGAATGGATTAATACTACAAAAAAAAAAAAAAATATAAAAAAAAAAATACTAAAATACATATATGTACATATGCGTATGTATATGTGAGAAAGAGAGAGATAGAGGAGAGTGATCAACGATTTAAGCATGGCTGATCCTCATTATGTTAAATGATTATTATTATGATAATAATGCTGATGTTTTACTTATGTTTAATTAACCCTAATGCTAATGCTAATGATAATGATGATGAATTATGCTTTATATGAAAAATATACATTTATATATATTATATTAATTATAAAATAAACACACACACAACTAAATACAAATGGAAAAGTAATAATAAACTTGGAAAGAAACAAAAAAAAAAATATATATATATATATAAAGAAACCAAACAAGTTGTCAGTCTATAATTATTATTATCATTATTAGATAACGTGCATGTCAAGGCTTAAAAAATCATCAGACACAACACAAAAGGCATTAAATTCATTTTTATTATGACACTTTCTGATAGACAAACACTCGAGAGATACAAAAAAACTAAACTATATAAAGATATAATAATATATAATATAATATAATACTATATATACTTATATCGTGTTCCATTTTTACGCTGAGTCGACTTCCTATGCCAAAGTTCCCCCTAGTAAAACTGGCGATAAGAATTGTTCATCCATAAATTAGTATATATACTTTATTATACAGATATTTTCATGGAATGCAACCGAAATTTGTTGCTAGATATTATAAAAAGTTATCTCTAGACCAGCCAATCCCATCGGATAGCAGCTCATAATTCTGCCGGCGTCGCAGCCGACACACGTACAGAGAGAGAGAACACGTGTGTTCTATAAATAGCACATTCTGCGGTTCGGCTTTTTATTCTCTCACGAAGCATCTGATCGGCTGATCCTTTTTTGATGTCAGTCGCTGATCTGCTTTCAATAAGGATAGATCGTTCAGCGCTAGACTTTTATCATACACTGCAACTAATGCTTTGCTCTCTTTACGTTGCCAACTGTAAGGCTCGAATATGCTTTCATTTCATTTTTGTTTTAAGTGTTTCGCTGCTACGCACACAAGCGCAATGTTTGATTGTGTGAGTTCGGACACCACCGCTCTACACCCATTGACTTTCTGTGAAAAACAATAGCATTTGAACAGTTCTTTCTTTGTATTATGGCTGAAGAACCCAGAAAAACCATCAGATAATGCTATGGAATCACCAAGGAAATTGATTAAAATACACGACAGTCGCTAAAAAGTGGAGATAACTCTGGTATTCCAAAGCCTTTATGACCCAATTGTCTAAATTTATTTGCTTAAAGTAAAGAAACTATATTAACTGCTCACTTGCGGCACTAGCGTGCTCTGGACCAAGGAAGTTGATTAAGATACATGACAGTCGATAACAAGATAACATTAGAGAACCGAAGTCTATATGATCTAATTATCGGATTTTATTCGCTTAAAGAAGAGAAATTGCTCACTTGCGACACTAGCGTGCTCTAGAAATCTCGTCGTTATCACATGAATAAGTGCTATTATAAACTTTTTATTGTCTTTTTAAAAAGAACCTTTGTGTTTAATGTCCATAAATCAACATATACATACATATGTATTAAATTTGTTTTTTACGTACGTCACTAGCGATAACAACTTTTGTTATTTTTTAAATGCTGGCGACTGCACTTTGAATTATTTAGCTGCATTTCAACAACTTTTTTTAGTCACCAGCGTAGTGAGCTATCAACGGTTAAATTAGCCCATGTTTGTGAGAAAATTAGCTTTATTTCAAAGAGTTTCTCAAGTGGTGCCTCTTGTGTAAGTATTCAACAGGGTGTATAGTCAGTTTAGTCACTAGCGTGAGTTGCAAATCGCACAATTTGGTTGCTTTATGGGTCTCTTAGCTAGTAGGCTATATTTCGAACATAATTTTTAAGAGATACTTTTTGCAAATGTATTAAAATGGGTGTATAGTTATTTCAGTCACTAGCGTAAGCGGTATAAATCGTGGAATTGAATTGTACTATGAGTTTTAATTTTAATTATCAGCATTTATGTAACATTGTTAGGAGATATTTTATGGCTGTAAAGAGAAATGCTTTTATAGCTTTATTAATCACTAGCGTGAGCTGTAAATCATAAAACTATTATGGGCCCTTAATTAATTAACTGCATTTCAAAAGTTGTCTTAGAATATTTGCCTTTAAACATGCATTGAACTAGGGTCACTAGCGTAATTTTATTTTCTCAATTATAATTTTCAAATTTCTATTTATGATTCGATTTGAGAAACTCAATCTATCTATTGACCACTTACTTAAAAAATAAATATAATTTGTTTCTCAATGTATTTTTTAAAAGAAACATATAATACTGTAGCTGGTTTCGTCACTAGCGTGTATATGAATCAATTTTGATACTCAGAGATGTACTTTGTATACTGAATACTCGTACAATATCCGATTGTTTATGGACATGACAGGCAATAAGTGCGACATTAAGTGCTAATGTGGTTTTTTGCTCGTGATTAAATTGCACGGTTACGGTATGAATTGTTATGGGTATGGGTATGGTATGGTATAGCTTGGAATGGTTTTCTTATCACGGCACTCACCTGGGCTGCCTGGAGTGCCAATTCATATGAAGTTCAACAACAGTTGTTGCCGCTTAGGGCCTATTTATAGAGCGGGGCCTTAGATAACAGGGCCAACACACAAAAAAAAGGGGCAACACAATCTAAGGAATTTTGATATGTACAACGTTTTTTTTTTTTTTGTCTTTTTTTGAAAGGTATTCGATCTCTGATGCTGACGTTGCTCGATGATCGATAATGATGATGATGATGATGAGGCGTTAATGACAGCGAAAAAGGCAGCAAAAATCTGTTTCAAGCAATTTCAGTTTCCCTTTTGGTCGATTTTCCCCTTTTTGTGCCTCATTTCGTATGCCCGACTGTGTTTCAGTTTCAATCTATATGTATTGTCCTGGAGCCTGAGCTTTCACATAGCTGAGATACATTTTTTGGGCTGCAGACTCCAAATACCTTTGGTTAGTTAAATATTTATACATGAGTAGAGTCTCGTCTTTGGTTCGGCCCAAAAACGGTTCAGATTCCTACATATGTATGTAAGACAAACTCTGGCGCATTCTTTTCCTTTTTTCTTTTTTTAGAGTTTTGTCTGATATCCTTTAAGGCGTGGGAAATATGGGGTATGATGGTGTTGCAAGACAAAAGTTATTAATTATAAATACACTTTTTCATCTAAAGATTCTCTACTTCATTCTTCAGTAAATCTTTTTTTTTAATAATTTTTTCCAAAGATTTTAAAGTCGCTTAAGATGTCCATTTATAAAATTAAAATTCAGATTTTTGACATATGCAAATACTTTAAAGTATTCTTCGTATTCTAAAAATTTCAACAGAATCGCTTGATAAACATAGAAGTTATAGCCATTTTTCCGCCTACGTCACTAGCGTTAAGTTAAGCGGTGTTTACAGCGTATCTTTTGACTCTACTGAAGTTGATTTAGTTAATGCATTTTTTTAATTTTTTTTTTTACCAAAATTCTTTTCTTTTCTATTAAAAATAAAGTTACACTTCGTTTTCCTCCACATTTTGTGCAACTTTTAATGACGATTAAGAAGCGCATTTAAAAACTTAGAGCTTTAATTTTTGGCATACCAAATTATATATAGTTGCTTTTTATATTCCTAAAACTTCAGCTGCATTGCTTGAAGAACAATGAAGTTACAGCCATTATTGCGCTTACGTCACTAGCGTAAGCTAAAGCGCTGCTTACAGGGTATATTTTGGCTTGACTAGAGTTTGATTTGATAAATTTATTTGTTGATTTTTTGCGAGACGCATGTCTTGGCTACTGTCATGGGCGTCGGCAGGTTTTCAATAAGGGGGGACCCAAAATATTTTTCTCACGTTTAAAAAACTACTCTGCATTGAATTTTGGCAGCTAAATAATGTAAAAATTTTTGAATGTAGGGAGGGGGGACAGGGCGCCCCCCCTGCCGACGCTCTTGACTACTGTCGTAGTGGTTAAGCGGGTTTCCAATGTCTACAGTCTACACAGACTTCTGTCTTCTGTCTTCTGTCTCCAGTCTACAGTCTACGATCTTCTGTGGCACGTTAATTTCATTAAAGATCATAATGATGTGAAGATGATGAGTTGAAAATTGTGTGTTGTTTACGCACCGAGGAGAATTAACATACATATACATATTATATATGGGGAGAGAAGAATTGGACTTTGATCAGACTCGAGTTGTATGCCCTTCTCCCCCCTGCCCCTTCCCTCCTTTGGCGACGTCAGCGAGACTTAAGAGACGCTTCAGTTGGCAACGACGCGACGAGCAGATTTCTTATCACAATTTGTATAATAATAAAAGTTCCCAACTACGACTAAAAAAAAATGCTCATATAAAGATTAATATAATGGAGTGGGCTGAAGCGAGAGGGAGAGTGAAAGTTTGTGAGTGAGTGTGTGAGAGGGGGAGAGCGAGAATGCAGCGACAGCGATAAGACGGAATCAGGATGAGGCTGTAAAAGAGAGAGAGAGAGAGAGAGTGAGAGGGAAATAGAGAGCGTCGAAACGGGCGAGATGAACGTTCTTGAAATGTGGGCGTAAAGCGCAACGGAAGGAGGCGTGGCACAGCACAGCAATCAACGACGACGACAATTCTCTCTCGCCAAGTGTCAAAGTACAGAAAGTGGCGTGATTATTATTCTGCTTCTTCTCTTTTTATTATTATTATATTTGCACATATGTATGTACATATGTAGAACAATCTGTATGCGTGTGTATATTTGTGTATTGCTGATCTGGTTTTTGGTTTTGTAATTGTTGCACTCGGCAGCTGCGTCAACTGTCAAAAGCGATAAGAAACCGAAACCGTATAAAAGAGACAGAAACAGAAACAAGCACGCAATTTAGCAGAGACAACAACCCGCACGCTCTGTTCTGTTTCGATTCTGTTCTGGTTCCAGTACAAGCTAAGCACGTAGCCTTATCAGCAGTTCTCTCTCCTTCTCTTTGACACTCTCTTTGTAAATGTTGGCTCTTTGGCTCAGCAGCAGTGTTGCCAATATAGCTTTTTTTACGTAAAAACTGGCGTTTAATTACGGGTATTAATCAAAAAGCGAAAGTTATGCATTGTTCAAATGTGATTTGCCTTACAAATCACTTATAAATCTTGTGAAATAAATAAAACAATAGTAATATATCAAAATAATTTCTATAAATGAAAAATTACATTATTTTATTATGGTTTAAGAGTATTTTCTTCCAAATTACTCGCCACATTTCGCTGACTTTCGACTTTTTCAAGATGAAGTCAAAAATGACTTAAATTTTTTGACTTTCGAGATTAATTGTTTTCTAAAAATAATGCGAAAACAATAAGTCCGCAAAGCTTGTCTTTTATATTAAAAATAGTTCTCAAATTTTAATTTTTTCCGTTTTGTTTTTTATTTAAAGACGTACGAATGTCGCGTTCTCAATCCTGGAAATACCCATATATTATTACTAGAAACTAAATTCATTTAATATGTGTTTATGCGTTTTTATTCAATTTTAAAATAAATTTCATATAACTAAATCAATTTTTAAAATTTATTCGATTGCTTAAGAAATTTTTTGACATTTGAGAGTTGCATTTGGATTGCTTAAGATTTTTAGCACATGTCTGAAAAAAGAAACAGCTTTTTCCAGCACGTTTTAGTTGGAAAATGTAGCTTTTTTTAGTGATGAGAAATTTGACGCTAATAGCTCCAATCGATGACAATGAAATAAAATTATCTAAATATAGTTGTTTGATTAAAATTTATTGAAAGCGCCTTTAAATCGAACGCAATTTGTATAATGATAATAATAAAATTGGATTGAACTATAGGTTATTTTAAATAAATACAAACTATGCGTTATAGCATCCGTGTCTTAGCACTTTAGTTAAGGATATTTCATAGCTATAGGGTATTTAAGGGTATACACATGGTCTTAAATTTAATGTTAATACAGTTTTGTGTTCAAATTAAATAATATATTGTTTTAAGTATACATACATATATTTATTGTTAAATTACTTTAAATCAAACACTGCAGCTGCCATTTGTTGATTTTTCCTGTTGATCTTGTTGTTGTTTCGTTGTTAGTTGTTCTTATTGTTTTGGGTTGTGGGCGTGGCCTGGGCCTGGGCCTGGGCGTTTTCAAAGTTTTCCCCATTTGCATTGTATACCATTTTATGTATTTGTGTATTTGTTATTAGTATTATTTTTATTATTGTTGTTTATTTGTTTATCACAGACGCCCAGCACAGTTTAAAAATTATCTGCAGGATTTGGGAATAATCCTCCAGAGCTTGGCATTTTAAAACTATAACAAATAAACGGTTCCATTTCGAACTTATCTCCAGTTTCTGGTGGGGATTCGACACTCGTTTCCATAGTTGCTTTTTGCGCTTCCAACGCATACATCCAGCAGACAGATATATGTTTGTATATCTTAAATATATTCGTTATTTTTCATATTTTTGGTATCCTCAGTGTGTCTAAGGCTTGGCCGTCTGTGCCAAACCCGAGGCCAATCCTCCACTGCTGCCAGCTGCATCTGCCACGGCCTCAACACTTGGACGCTGCTTGTCCAGCAGTTGTATAAAGTATTCCTTGAAGACGGCATGATTATAGGAGACAAGTCGACGGAACGAGGCTATAAATGCAACCAGCTCCTCCTCAAAGTCAGCGAATCCAGAAGGCGGTGGCGGGATGTTGCCATTGGAGCGCAAAGCGACGCGCACAAAGCCATCCAAGCGATTAGCTGCATATGGAAATTGAAATAGAAAGATCATTAATAGGAGTACAAATAGTTAGGGTATTACTTCAACACAGTGTTGCCACAAAAAAAATAAAGTAGCTAATATATTGTAAAAAAAAATATTAAATGAAATTATTTATTTGAAATATTAATAACTAATAAAATAAAATTTTTTAGCAGATCTTTGAGCAAATTAAAAAATAATTCTTTTTTTTAATCTTTTTAAAAAAATTTTGAAATAATAATATAATTTTAATTTTGATGTACATTTTTTTTATAAAATTGAAGCTATAGATAGTAAAAAAACCAGAAAATATAAATTGCCTATATATCAAAACATACTACAAATTAAAAATTTGTATTTCTTTTTGTATTTTTTGCATGTGCATTAAATAAATAAAATAAAGGTATTCTCTAATTTTCAATTAAAATTTAAGTTCAATTAAATTTGTTTTAATTTTTATTCAGCTCAAAAAATATTATATTTTTGATAAGCTTTTGATAAAAATCAGGGACTCTTACGATCAGAATTTTTAAATATAAATTATTAAATACAAATTGAAAATAATAATAAAAAATTTTTATTTTCAATTTTGATTTAAAAAAAAAAAAAAAATATTTTATACTTCATTTTTATAATAAAAATTTAAAGTTACAGGTTTACTATGATTTTTGAATGAAAATTGAAAACTAAAGTTTATACAGTTTCTCAATACTCTTATTTGCGATCCCGAAAATCATTGATTTAACTATATTCAAATATCTGGTAATAAGATTTTCTATCTATCCATAAAAAAGCTAAAATAGCAACACTGCCATAGAACAGTACTTACCCATTAGGGCACGCACTGGCGACGTCTTGCTGGCCAGCTGTTCGATCTGATTCTGGAGCTGTGCCTGCTGTGCATCGCTCATTGGAGGCGCCTGCTCACTCTCCAGGCATTCATTGATAAATGCACGTATTTGCTCATTACAACTGGCAATGGCAGCATCAATTTGACTGCAGAATGAACACCGATTAGAAAGAGATAGACAAAGGTCGAGGGTATTGTGATGCACTTACTCCTGTTGCTTCACATGCTGTATGAGAATGTCCAGTTGGCGGGCGAGTTTCACGCGATTCTCGCGACGTTGTGAAATCACTGGAACACCCTGGGCTATGGAGATGAGAGATGCACAGAGTATCAAGCGCTGTCCACGCCAGCTGAGACCCTCAAAGCGTTCCTTATCAATGCTCAAGAGCTCGGGAAATTGCTTATCCGCCGGATAGTCCAACAACTGCATATACGCCTTATAGATGATGTCATCCGTGCTGTTGCAGCCAGCGCGATGACGATTCAGCCAATCCTCGGTGGCAGGAAAGCCAGCTGAAAATAAAGCAAAAATCAATTAAATTGAGAAAATACAACTATTTTTTTTTAATAATTAAAATACAGTCGAACTTCTCTAACTCGAATCACCATTATGCAAAGAAAAGGTTCGAATTATGGAGATATTCGACTTATAGAGTTCTTGTTCCTAAATTTATTAATTTTACTGCCACTCGAGTTATGGAAGTTCAACTGTATTTGAATTTAAATTCTTATTCTTATCCACAAAAATAAAATATGAGAATATAATTAAATTTAGATTTTTATTTATAAATCACATTATAAATCCTATTTTCAATATTTATTATAAACAGCGTATCAAACCGAAACGAATAGCGGTATCAGTTACGGTTTTGGTTAAGTTCGAATTTTGGTTTTCGGTTATCGGCTACGCAACATCGTAGGATATCGGTTTCGAAACAATAACCGGTTATTTGTTTGTTTCGGTTTCAAAATACTGATGGGTTCACAAAAAATAGTTTGTTCGTTTTGCCGTTTATAATATAATCGTTTATAATATACATATAAACCATAACTCTTCAATTTCAAACAAGATTTTTATATTCAATGGGATTTCTATTCAAATTAAATATAAAAGTTCAAAATTTGTTTTAAAAACGATGATTACACCTTAACGTAATTAAAAGTTATGCTTGACCGAAACGAAACTAACCGTTATGCATGAATCGGTTTCTTAACGGTTATTTCGGTTGGAATAATTTCGGTATTTTAAAAAAGTTTTGTTCGATTACGGTTTCAGTTACGGCTACCAATTTCAATCGGTTAATACCGGTTAACTGTTACGGTTTCGGCTACGATTAAATAAATAAGAAATAATTTTAGTTTATCTAATATCCAATAATAAGAGTAATAATACTCTTGGAATTGGAATTTCACTCACCATTGCCATGGAATTCTCTCAAATATGTGCTGAACTTTTGCTTCTCATATTCCACAGAATTGGCCGCAATATCGCTGCGTGCGATGGCCAGCAAAAAGTTGGCCATGTCCAGTTTCATCAGCGACATCATCTCGAGTATGCCACGGAATGTGTCGACCACATCCTCAATTTCACGCAATTTGGCAACGGTTTCATCCCTCGCCGGTGAGCACATGCTGGCCAACAAATTGATAACGAAATTGGCATAGGAACGAAAATCGAGAACGCCACGTTCCGCCTGCTGCCGGATGAGTGTCTCATCCAAGGCGGCATTGATGCGTCCCAATAAACTGGCATTCTTCGCCGACAGCAGTTGTGGAAAGTCCTCCTTGATCTCGCCCAGCAGCCTAATGGCCTGGTCATAAGATGGCGGCTGACGTTCCAGTTGTTGACGCAACAAATCCCAAAATGCTTTGTGCACCATTGTTTTAATACGACCTTCCAGGCTGCACGAAAGAGCGACAGCGAGAGAAAAAGAGAGAGAGAGAGAGTGTTAGCATTAACAAGCTTACTTACAGCAAGTTTACACAGCAGCTTATCTTCTACAAATATATAAATTTTACTTTCAACAATTTACAAATGCAATAATTCATCATTAAAAGAAAATCGACTGCATTTTTGAATAAATTTCGTTTATCTGCATTACGTAAAATTTTCTTGTATAACATGCTGCATTATTCTAAAAAATAACCAATCTCTTCGTAAGGCTCAAAAATCTAATACAAAAAATAATTTCTATAAGTAATATGTATAAGTATATTGTATAAGTACACAATAAGGTGGTAGTGTTTAGTGTTTACTAAGAAATACAGTTTTTTGTTTAAGTCAGGTTAAGCTGCCGCATAAACTTCGTATTGCTAGAAGCCTAGCAAAAGGGAGAGGGAGAAAAATATATATGTATGCGTGTATGTAGTGCACTCACCTATCCATTGGCGGCTCATAAGGCTGCAGCTTGAACTCCGGATTGAGTGCTATCTCATGTGCTAATTCCATATTCTTGAGATTCTTAAACATGCTCGCCACCTCATCCATGGTGACCACCTTGGGTGGACTGCCATCGACGCTGGGCAGTAAAAAACGCGTCATGCTGTCCGTTGAGCTTTCGCTGTCCGTACGCAAATTGGCATCGTTGTTCTTCTCCTGTTGCTGTTGCTCCTCATTGCTGTTCTGCTTGGCATCCATGTTTGTTTTAAGCTTCGATTCTTCGATCTGCACTGGAAATTTGTCTGTTTGTTCCTTTGCTTTGTTTGACTTGAATTTGTTTGTCTTTGTCTTTGTTTTGGACGTGCAACTGGTTTTCTGCAAATATGGATTTAAACGTGTTTTTCCTTATTGGTTTCAATTGCGTCGCATTTCCGCCTGCACTCAAGGAAATTGCAGCAGTGTTTTGGGTTGGCTAGTTGGCACGGGAGGGGAGGGGTGGTGAAGCTTTTACAAAGCTCGACTCAGCTCAGGGTCAGCTTTGTCTAAGGCCAATGAAATGCGTCGTTAAATGCAAGCCAACAACAAAAATCGTTAAGTATGAATGAGACAACAAAGAAACAGCCACCTTACACACACACCCACACACACACACCCAGCCAGACGCATGTTGGCAAAGTGGTGGGAGAGGTGAAAGATAACCAGAAAATTCTTAAAAAAAAAAAAAAACGCAAATTGAAAAAGTTTTGCAATTTGAATTTGTGGCGCTGACACAGTTTCCAAAATTAACGCGGAAAAGCAGAGCAAAGCAGAGAGATTGCACAACGAGCTGATTGCCCCGTACATGCGAATGGCAACATAAACAAAGAGGCGATAATAAAGCAGCCTATGAAAACAGAAACGATGAAAATGTTGTATATTGCGCAGCAGCGCAGCTCTGCATGGTGTGCAAGTGTGTGTAAACATACATGTGTATCTGCATATGTATGGTGAAATGAACACAAGGACGGCGCGGTTGGGTGGTTGGGGGGATGCCACAATTATTACAACAATTTGAGTTGTATTCACATTCGATTATATTTTGAAATATGAACATTCTCTTTTACTTACCACCTATAGGAACTATAATTTGTCAAATTTCCTTAGTTTGAAATTTAATTTTTGATCGAAAAGCACTTGCACGTTAAATTTAATTCCCTTGTTTTCTTTTTTTTTTAATTTTATTCTGTATACGTTTTCTGTAATTTTTAAAGCACTATTTCAGCTCGAAAGCTTCTCGCGCTAACAACGTCCAAATTGTATTGTGAGTAATAATGTAATGAATGTACAAATTCAATTTCAAACGCAGGCCACCTTTGTTGTGTTGCTTTTTTTTGTTGTTGTGTTGCTGTTTGCTTTCCTTCCACAACATTCGAGAATAAGATGAGTACGCAGCTCACCGCGCAATCAGCTGTGGCCAGGCAAAATAATATATTATGACACACAAAAACAAATGTATAGTTAAGTAATTAATAATTGATTAGATTTTGCGTACAGTTCAAGTAAAAATATTACGTTGACAACTTATTTTCTTGTAATTTAAGTTAGTTGAAGCAATTGTCTTTGCTTGTTACAGCATATTATGCTTACGACACGAGCGCTGCCACACTGTTTACTTAAAGTAACAGCTGCTTGCCAAGCAAAATAAAATTTTATTATATGATCTACAAGTAAATGTATGCAATATTAATAGTTGTATACAATATACGCGCCAGTCCAGTAAAAATGTTCGGTTTACAACTTTTTTGTTTCTCATTAAAGTTATCTGAAGCAATTTGCTTTGCTTGTTATTGCTTTCGACACAAGCGCTGCCAGACTGTTAAATAAAAGTAACAGTCTGGTCGTAGTAAAGTGCAGTGTAAGACTATGTGGCAACGCCAACAACTAAACATCAGACACCAGACAGACACAAATAGTAGAGAAGAATTTTATTTTTTCGGGCTTATGTTAATTTTTGTAAAACAGCAGCTGTGCAGAACAAAACGAGCACACACAATAAACAAAAAACAATAAAAAGATTATCAAAATAATAAACGCACCGCCTAGTGGTACGGGTGTTACGTTGTTAATGCCAACCGATGTTGTAGTTGCAATACTCTGTGTGTGTGTGTGTGTGCAACACTCCCCACCCCCTCCCCGTTTAAGGCTGCCCAACTGCTGTGAGAATGGAAAGTGAAAAGATATTGATGGCCGCCGGTGTAACGGTCGCTGCTGTGGTCGGTGCCTTTGTCTTCTGGGGTCCATCAGGTAAAGTATCGAGTAATGTTTAGCAGTATCGAGTATGTATTTACATTAAATGACATTGCAGGCTCCCGTTTACGTCAGCGTCGTGGCCAAATTGCTGGACTGCATAATTTTGGACGTACATGTTTCCTTAATACTCTGCTGCAGGCGCTGGCCGCATGTCCGCAGTTCATTGCCTGGCTGCAATTGTATAATGGCGCGACGCCAGATCGCAAGAGCTTGATCAGCTCAATGCTGAGCACGTTGGAGGTGGTCAATGGCACCCATGCCACTCTGCGTGGTGATCCACATTCACCCGGTGCCGTGCTGCGGGCACTTAACACATTGGGCTGGGTCATACCCCAGGAGGAGCACGATGCCCATGAGCTCTTCCATGTGCTGTTGTCGTCGCTCGAGGAGGAGGCCACAAGGCCCCAGCAAATGGGCTGTCTATCGGATGCACTATTGCCCAAGGCAAATGGCAATAGTCATCATCTGGATATGGATAATGATGGTGATAGTGGCAGCTTGATGGCAAGCTACAGAGCCTTCAATATGACTGGCGGCATTGGAGATCAACCAAATCGACCATCGAGTGCCATGCTCACGGATTTCTTGAATATGGAATACGATGAATCGACCAGTTTGCAGCGTCTGGTGCGCTCCGAGGCCCACACACCGGATTCCCCTGCCTCGGTGTGTGAACGTGAAACGGCTGATGTTTTGACGCCCGGCGTCACTTCCAATTCATTTCTGGCCAACTCACCGTTTAGCTATCAGTCGGCAATGGACTTTATTGATGCACAGCAGCCGCTGGCAGGGAATGCATCGCCAATACTTGGTGGCGAACGCTTGTCACGTCCACGCCAGCCACAATCCCAACAGCAGCAACAACTTAATAATCATCCTCATCATCATCCCGGCGAGGGACTTAATAGACGTGTCTCCAGCTCTTGTCGCTCGCTGGAACGTCTTAATCGCGGTCCCGGCCGTGTCTCCATCTGGTCGAGCATGATGCCCAGCCAAGTGGCGCATCCGTTTCAAGGCGCGATGGGTGCTCAAATCGTTTGCAATGGCTGCGGCTCCAAGTCCGCAGTGCGTTATGATAAATTCGATAGCGTCACATTGAATCTGCCAGCGCAACGTCGTTCCGGTTTGAGTTTGGGCCACTTGCTTAGCGAATACATCACATCCGAGGATCTGAGCGATGTCAAATGCGATTCCTGCAATGAGACAACGATGCACACTAAATCTGTTACGTTTGCCAAGTTGCCCGCATGTCTGTGCATACATATTGCACGCACTGTCTGGCTGCCAACTGGCCAGGTGTGCAAGCGACAGGATTATGTTCACTTCCCCGAGAGCCTGTCCATGGCGCCCTACAGCTTTGTCCAGCCGCATCTCAACAGTCAGGTAAGTTAACTTCTTGGGTTGTTCAATACGGTAAAATCATTTTGATTTGTTTTTAGCAAAGTTTCAAACCAAAACGAATATCTGTATCAGATACGTTTGGAATTTTGGTTTACGGTTATCGGTTATCATAGATCATTTTTGTAACGGTTATCGGTTAGTTGTTTTATCATTTATCATTTTTACAAGAATATTTTCGTGTGTAAACCAAAATTTTTCGATTCCAAAAAATATTTTCTTTTTTATTAGATTCATACAAAAGTTTTGTTTTGCCTACGGTTTTAATACTACGAACTCAGATAGACAATGATGTTTAATTTCTTTTATCAAATCAAAACAGTTGAATAAATAAATTAGTAACACATATTAATAAATAAATATTAAATTATAATAATAAGTCATAAATTGCTGGCAACAACAGTTTTTGAAAATATTGCATTCATAAATAATTTGATTCAAATTAATGGGTTTATTGAACAATCCTCGTTGGAATGAATTTGCTTTTAATATATGTACATATATGTGAATGATTACAGGCAGGCACACCTTGGGGCTCGACCATGTCGCTGTATTCCTCGAGTCTGCCCATGAATGGAGCTGGAGCAGGAGCTGGCGGTGAGGGATTCGGCGCAATGTTTCCCAAAAATCTATATCGCCTGCTGGCGGTTGTCGTGCACTCGGGCGAGGCAAACAGCGGACACTTTGTCACCTATCGTCGCGGCTCCCTACGCAATGCACATCGGTGAGTAGACGTCAACGGGGATTCCCCCTTAGTTGAACTTTAATTAAAATCTATACTTTACAGCTGGTTCTACACCTCGGATACGATTGTGCGAGAGGTGAGCATTGATGAGGTGCTCAGCGTTCCAGCTTATCTGCTGTTCTATGATCGTGGACAGCAGCGACAGCAGCTGCAGATGCGCTAGAGGGAAAAGTTGAAGTGGAAAGTGGAAAAACGAGTGGAAAAAGTTCGGCCTAGTCATATTTGATTCTACAAACGTTGTGATTGACTCAACTCAAATTATTATGATACTATTATGCAACGGTGGCCATAAAGCAACAAGCAAAGTTAAAACAAAACAATTAATATGCTATCCTCCTCCATATGGATCTCAAAAGCATGCACCAAAAATGATGAAAATCAAAAGAAGAGGAAAGAGGAAAATCATGTGGGGAAAAACAAAAAACACAGCTGCACCTGCGTTATATACACCCAACAACAAAGACCTAATCTAAACGCATATAAACTACAACTACGAGTACGAGTACATTAATTAACAATACATACAATAATTTGTTACATCAATGCATTTAAAAATTTTAAAATTGAATTTAAAATTCCTCATGTGCTTTTTTAGATGTCTCTGTATTTAGCAATATACATACATAAATAGTTTCCATATGCTACGGGCAACAAATCGATAATAAGATACTATATATATATATATTGTTTTTGGCGTTTGTTCAAAAAATTTGTTTGTTGTTTATATTTTTTATATCCAATAATAATATTTTTGCCGCTCTTTGTTGAATTCCACACTTATCGATCGATTGCAAGTCATCGTTTAGCTGCATTTATCGATGGGCGATGTCGATTCGACTTGCTTTGAGCTGGCAAAATATTATTGAATTTACCAAGTTAAAACCCTGTCGACTAGTTGATATAGTGGGCCAATCTTTAACTCAATCGGTCAAATATTTAACAAACTATATTAAACACATTTAATAAAGTTTAAATAGATCTTTAAATCCAGCTGCAAGTGACTTCTTTAGATTTAAAATTTTTGATAAAAGATTTCGAAAAGGACACTGGGGAGTAATTTTGGAAAATTTGTTTTTTAAAATTAATAAAGTTGGAGTAATCATCAACAATAGACACTCTGCATAAAAATCGGTTTAATTTTCTCACAGTCATGCCTAGTTTCAAATTGTTGATAATCTATGTAAAGTAAAAATTTATATCCTGCCTCTCAGTTTGAACCACTAATTCCAAATATTACAAATTTTCGGGGGTTAATGAATTGTTTTTACGAAAACTGCGCAACTTTTCCAAACAACCATTATATTGAACACTTTTGAGTATTTTTTTTACTTACAAATATTACATATTTAAATTACAAAATAGCCACCAAAGAAATTGTATTTTCGTTTTGCAGAAATAAGAAACGTCGTATTTGATTGAAAGATTAAAAAAAATATCCATTTCTTTTACAAAATGGCAGACAGTCAACGTTAAAATTTTGATTATCACGAATAAGAAACGGTCGTTTTATGGCTTTGAAACGGTTAATTTTCGGAACTTAAATCTTTCAAACACTACATTTTTATGTATTAAATAAGGCTGCCAAGTTTCAGAAATATCAGTTCAGTACTTTTCGAGTAATTTTGGTCACCGACTTCAAAAATATCATTCCGAGAAAAACGAGTAAAATGATAAATTTCGATCGTTTACGTAAGGGATTCCTCTCTTTTAATGCTTAGTCAATTTTCTTCGGATCGACTTCAAATTTTATGGACGTATTCTCAAAAAAATTTTCTTCAAAAAAAATGCAAGAAAACTTTTTTTTTTTTTTTTTTTTTTTTTTAGTTACATGTGGGGTTAACCCCTTAAACAACTTTTTCTTTTAAGTGTGAAGGGGCTTGCTTACAACACTAACTAACTTTAAGTATCAACTCTTGTAATTGTTATATTTATTATTCAGTTGGGCCGAATCCCGGCGGTACTGCAATACCGGGCCAACCCGTGACAGAGGTGGAGCAAGCCCCTAGCACTCCGTCTATTTCCAAAAATCAGTTTAACATTTGTTGTTCTCCAATGGAGAAACTATCAGATGTTAAGCTGATAAGAACAGATACTACACTTTGATCTTAGCCATAAGGCCGAGAAGCGATAACTTTCAACAGTAAAACAAGCAACACTCCATTAGTTGAAAGCTAAAACCAGTTGTGAATTGGAGGGATCCAACATGAGAAATAAATCCGTGTTGCAATACACGAGAAAATACACGCAGTGTTGATAAACGAGTCGTGCAAGTTCTCGATATATATCGATATTTAACGATAAATTTCTTAAGAGAGACGATTAAATATAATTAAATATTTATTTGCAAATAACAAAAATAATCAAGAAACAAAGATTAAATCGGTTGGGATAGGGGGGCGAGGGGTTGGTTGAGCTGGGAATGAGATACAGCTAACAATAAATACTACAATTTACCAATGCAATCCTGCAACAATAATATATTAAACTATAAAAAATATGTAAATTAACGCAAAAATAATTTTAAATAAAGTTTTGGAGCCCAACAATATTAAAAAAATGTTGGGGGATAAAAATACATATTTAAAAAACATTTTAAAAATACATTTTTTTTTTCTTATCGATATATCAATATTTTATCAAGCAACCCTACAATGCATTCGTGCTCGCTTGCACCCTCTATAAATGTAATTTGAGATTTAAAAAACGAACACAAATCGAGAAGACAATGCGTAAATTATATTAAAAATCACAAGTAACGTAGATTAAAGGCATCGATACATGTTATATCGACAAATGCTATCGATATATAATTTTTGGTGTGTACACACCACGCGTCAAATTCAAAAACAACCACAATTCGTGAAGCCAGAAGACACAAGCAATGTATAAATTATGTCAAACATAAATAATAATGCAAATAAAAGGCATAGTAATGATCGAAAAACATCGTCGCGCGTGACGCCAAAAATACGTGAATATCTCGCCGAGATTGCAAATGAGCGTGAAGTGGATTTGGAGCGTTTTATGATTCTGTCTTCATCGTCGCCAGCGAGCAGTGGCGTCAGCGTCGGCGCGCAGAGTTTTAACAAGGAGGCAACAGCAGCAGCAGTAGCAGCAGCAACAACAACAACAACAAGAATGCGCAGCAGCAGCAGCTGCTGCCGAAGTCGCAGTCACAGTCGTGCCAGTGGCTTAGGGGTGGGGGTACAAGCAGCTGTCACTGGAAAGAAGAACACAGAAGATGAAGAAGTAAAAATAACAAATATACCAATAGTTATGGAGAAGGAGAAGGAGCAACCGAAGAAAGCCATCTCTGTGGAGGATTTGCGTACACCAACAAAATGCACACAAACGGATATGGAAATGGAAACGGTGAAAAAAACAGAGACGCGTAAAACACAAACACCAGAATCGGCATTGAAATCGCATAAGCGTTTGGAATGGGATCCCGCCGCGGATGTGGGCTATCAACTGAGCTGTGAGCGTGCGGTGTCCACCAGCAACATAAGCACCTTGGAACGTTCCGTGCTGGAGGCGGCAACGACGCTGCAACGTCCAAATCAATCCGAAACGGATCTGAATCGGTTAAAGGGAACAACAAAGGGAGCGACAAAGACAGCGCCGCCTTTGGCCTCCAGCACATTGGTGAATCGCAGTGCCGGCAATCAAACACAGATGGCGCCACTACCAAACTGCAGTTCCCGTTCCCGTTCCCGTCGTGAATCTTGTGCGACATCTGCCGCTAGCAGCTTTGATTATCATCACAACCACAATTCACGACCCTCGACAGCAGGCAACTCCAATTCCAATTCCACAACGTCAACTCGCCACAGTCTCAGTGCCGAGGAGCTGCTGCGTCATATGGAACAGCAGCGTCAGGAGCGCGAATATAGCGCACAGTTGGAGCAGGTTCTAAGTAGAGGACGACGTCAAGTGGCCAACAAGGAGAATCAACAGCCAAGGAAACAAAATAGGAGCAAGAACTCGGGTAACCATTCTGGCGGCTCCTCATCCGCCTCCTCATCGAGCTGTGCGCTGGCCAAAAATGATTTGGATCTGGGCATTGATCTGCTCTGTTCGCTGGTGAATAAGCGCAGTCTCAGCCAGAGCCAGAAGAAGCAGCTGGCCAAAGATATTATCAAGCGACTGGTTGGTTTTGAAATGATCTCCTCCAGCCGAAGCAGCACCAGGAACAGCAATAGCAACAACAACAACAGCAACAGGAACAGCAACCAGCATAAGGAGCAATCCCAACAAACGGAACAGAATCAAGCTCGGGGTAAAGTACACTGAACCATTTCCTATACGAATTTTCTAAAAATAATCGGAAAAAATATATGTTATATTTTTGGTAAATTTTTTAAATGTTGGATCTGAGTTCAATTTCTATTTTCAAAAGTATTTATTTGCAAAAAAAATTTCAAATAAGAATTATCATTAATTTTTTATTAATTACAAAAATGCAAAAAAAAACTACAATTTTAGATTTATTAATTTAATTATATTATATTTAAAAAGCAAAATTCCTTAAAATGTATTGAAAAACTGTTATTTTCAATTTGTACAATATTATTAAAAATGATTTGAAAATAAAAATTTAATTTACACTAAAGTACACTAATCTGAAGAATCAGGGACCTTACAATTTTTCAAATATAAATTACTAAATCATAATTTTTCGTTTATTTTTATTAAATTTAAAACATAAAATCCTTAAAAATTATTTTATATCTCTTGTTTACAATTTGTATTATTGAAATTGAAAAAAATTTAATTGTAATACAACAAATACAAAAATTACCAAGTGGAAATTTTTAAAATACTTATGATAATAATATGTATTTTGATATTGTCCATGTTTCGAAATACTCATTAATTAAGGGTGCCACAGAAATCGCTTTCGCTTGAATTTCACTGGAATTTGTATGAAATTTAAGTGAAATTCAAGCGAAAGCGATTTCTGTGGCACCCCCGAATATTTTATTTAAATTTTTTTTTTTTTTTCAAGGTTATAAAATAATTCTTTTCCATTTTTTATATAAATATTATGAAGGAAATTTATTTTGAAAGTCGTATAATGAACAAATATTAAAATATTGGTATTTTTTTTTTAAATATTCGCATTCATATTTTATTTTAAGATTTTAAAAATAATTTTTTTTCGCCTGATTTCTTTTTGTCCTAAAATAATTTTGATCAATTTTTTTCATAAATATTAAAAATTGAAAAATTACCAATAATTATCTAAAATACCAACAAATTGGTATTTTTTGAATATGCACTTAATTTGTATTTCCAATTTGTACTCATAAAAATATATCATTCCATTGCAGGCAAGGACATTGCCACGAATACCAGCCGAAGATCAAGCCTAATCCTGCCCAGATCTAGATCTCCGCCAACGGAGCAACTGCATCATCATCTAGTTGTGCCAGTGCCTGCGCCCAGAACACGCCTTGTTGCCACGCCCACCGAGTCGAGTCCAGTGCCAGCCACGTGTAGTTACGCCTCCACAAGCAGTGGCGCCTCCAATGACCTGGTGACGCAGAAAACCAATCCTCCAGCTGACAAAAGGAAATCCACAGACGCTGCCGAGCAGTTGGCCATGCAGGAGTATCTGAATCCCATGACCCAAAGCGAGATTGAGTACGAGCAGAAGCGACAACAACGCGACAATCTCTCCATGGAGCGACGCACACAGATCGACTGGATTGACGCGGAGATTCGACGTCTGAGTGCGTTGCAAAATTTGCTACGTCGCAGTGGACGTGGAGATTCTGGTGCGGATCAGCATGAGTGGAAGGAGCAACGGCACGAGCAGGAGGTGCAGCGGGAAATGGGGCAGAGATTGCCGCCGGCAGCAGGAGGAGGACATCCTGCGCCGCCAGCCCCACCAGTGACACCAGTGTTTATGCCAGGAGGAGGAGTGGAAGGAGGAGCAGCCATAGGAGCAGGAGAAGGAGCCGAAGGAAGAATAGCAGATGGAAGAACCTCATCAGGAGCATCTTCAGGAACAGGAGGAGTAACAGGGGCAGCAACAGCAAGAACTTCATCAGGAGCATCTTCAGGAGCAGGAGCACCATCGGCAGCATCTTCAGGAGCAGGGACAGCAACAGGAGCTTCATCAGGAGCATCTTCAGGAGCAGGAGGAGCAACAGGAGTGCATCTAGGAGCAGGAACAGCAACAGCCGCTGCATCAGGAGCACGAGGAGCTTCATCTGGAACAACACCAGTTGCAGGAGTAGCAACAGGAGCAGGAGCAGCAACAGGAACTGAGAGACCTTCATCAGTTGCAGGAGCAACTTCATCAGGAACATCTTCAGGAGCAGGAGGAGCACCAACTGGAGCATCTGGAGCAACTGCAGCACCGCCGCCGCCACCAGCATTGCCAACATTGTCAGCATTGCCAACAGCAGCAGTTGTCGCTCCCGCTGTTCGACTGCGCAGCAAAATGGCAACGCCAACTTTGAGTCACTCGGGCAGCAGCGAGAGCGTCTGTTCCTTTGTCCAGCAGCGACAGCGGCAATTTCTGGCCCATTATCAGAATCAGCAGCAGCAGCGACTCGAGCAGCAGCAACAGTTGATCATGTTGCAGCAGCAACAACAACTTATTCATCGTCAGCAGCAACAGCAGCAACAACAACAACAACATCTACATGCCGCGTGCCACATGGTAAATGTACAATTCATGTTCCATTCCAGTTTGTTTCTGTATCTCTTCAATTTTATCTTCTATTCTACATACTATTCTCTATTTTCTGTTCTCTTCTATTTTCTAAGTTCAAATATGAGCTGTATTTCTCTTATAACACTGTTCCATTCCACCATTCCATTCACTTTTCTGCTTTTTTGTCCTCTATTGGCTTAATTTGTTTTGGACATTGTTTGTAAATCAGCTTTCAATGCTCACAGTTATTTGGACTGTGCTGTTCTTACAGCACAGTTTCATTCAATCATTCCAAGCTCTAGTTTTTATTGTATGCACTTTATGATGCCGAGATGGCTTCAAATGAGGTTTTGCAATTAAATATACTCTGTAATTCTACTAAGAAAAGCTATGTTTCTTCTGCAATCTATTCCATTCCACTATTTCTGTCACAAAGCTGTTCCATTCCACTGTTCCGGTCAGTTTTTTTTGTTTGTTTTTCACATATCTAAAACGATTGGCTTTATTCATCTTGGGGATTGCTTAAAAAACACATTTACCATGAGTATGTCCTACAATTATAGTAATCAAAGCTACATAACTTTCATAAAAGTGTTTCATTCCACTGTTTCTGTCTTTGTTTTCTTTAAGGAATTCCCCGCATTATGTTCCCACTTCTCCGTTTTAATTCTAAGCTTTCCTTCTCTCTCTTTCAGTCACAACAACGACAGCAACAGTGTCATCATTACCACCAACAACATCAACATCAACAACATTATGTACAAATGCAATATGCACAGGCTGTGGGCAATTCATACAGTTGTCTGGATGATGGCGCCGTTTATTACCATGTGTTGAGCTCTCAAGGTGTCAAAGATGTTGCAACTGCAGCAGCAACAGCTGCAACTACAGCAGCAACAGCTACCAAGGCAACAACAGCAGCAGCAGCAACTGCTGCTGCTGGCGTTATGGACAACAGTTGCAACAGCACGAGCTCATCATCGTTGTTGTGCCTCAGCTCGGAGATGTCCATACCGATGGGTGGCATGTTGAATGCCTGTGAGGCAACAACAACAACGACGACGACAACAACAACACATCAATACGATGATGTGGCATGCCAACAAATGCATTTGCAACTGCAACAACAACGACGACAGCAACAACAACGAAGACAACATCAAGTCGAACAACAACCAATGGAAATAAAACAACAAATGTTGCAAATGCGTCCGCGTGGCATTGCGTACATGTTGCAGTTCACCAGCAACAGCGACAACGTTGGCCGCGTGTTGCACGAATCTCTGACGGTGCAGGATTACTTGCAACTGGCCCGTCCACAATTCTGTGCACAGTCGAAACAACGCAAAGCGATCCTCAATCAAATGCAACTTCTGCGCAACGCGCGACGACGCGAACTCGACGAACTCATACTCATCGAGGGCAACAGCCTCGAGACGATCGACAGGCAGCTGCAACAGCTGCCACCGCCAGTTACCTGTGAGTAGTTACCTGTTAGTGATGCAAATCCAAACTCTAATCGAGTTTAAAAAGTCGACAAACAAAAAATTAATCGAGTTGTTGATAGACATATCTTCAAATAATAACGATATGTTGAGTTTAAAAAATATATACAGGGGTGCCACAGAAATCGCTTTCGCTTGAATTTCACTTAAATTTCATGAAATTTCATGTATGAAATTTAAGTGAAATTCAAGCAAAAGCAATTTCTGTGGCACCCCTGTATATTTTTTTCGCTTGAATTTCACTTAAATTTCATACATGAAATTCAAGCGAAAGCGATTTCTCTGTATTATTTAAAAGAAAACATAGTTTTAAATACAAAACCTTCGTAACTTTGCCAAAACTGAACAGATTTTTAAGCGGAATTTTGATCATGGCTTGATTTCTAAATTCATTATGCGTTTAAATAATTTTGTGTCTCAAGATATCGGTTTTAAAGCAACTTATGGAGGGAAACCAGTTTAGATGGTTCAAAAAATTGTTTTGTTTTTTTTATTGCATTAATTGATAGTACAACTCTTCAAGTTTAAGTTACAAAACGAAGATATGGTCGGTTTAGTTTCCAAGCGCGCGGTTTTTTTTCAAATGCGTTTTTCGCAAAACGACTATTTTTCAACTTTCCTAGCTCGAAAAATTATTGACGAATCGATCTGAAAATGTTTGTGAATATTCTTTATTCAAGTACCAAGAATGATATTATTAAGTAAAATGTTTTTCTTTTATGCAAGAAAGGTTCAAAAAATTATATAAAAACATGACATTTTGTTCAAACACCGCCAAAAAATTCGATTTTCAACATTTTTAGCAAAGTGTGGTTCAAATAAAAAAAATATTGATTTGGGATCAAAACCTTGATTTCGATCCTCAATGTACATCAGCAGCTAACTTCACTACTTCCGGCGGAAATGTCTAAAACAAAATTGTAATGTGTACTTCAAAATAGGAATAAACTACCCTTCAATTTTAAACGAATTCTAATTATTCTTTCTCAGTTACAAATTTCTAATTTCGGCCTCCTAATCTGGTTTCCCCCCTTTAATTGAAGACCTTTCACTTTCTTTTTAACACCTGATATTCAATTGTCAAATATTTATTTTGATTTGTAGCAAAAGTGCGCATCTTTTCGACCAAGGAGATGAAGGCGCTGACGAACAAACGCTGTGAGAATTTGCCCGAGGTGCTCGCCGCACAGAATCGGGAGCGCGAGGAGCGACGACGTCGCAGTAATCGGATAATGCGTGACGTCTTCAATAGAGTAAGTTGCCCATATACAAATCTATATCTACACATATAAATATATTTATCTCTATTTTCAGCGCTTGCAGCGTCGCGTTCGCAGTGGAAAATTGTCGCTGAATCACAGTCGCACCGTCATTTAAAACTTGACTTTGACTGTGTCACATTTTTTATCAACATTTTTTAATACAACAATTTAGTTATAAGTCTCTATATGTTATTGTAGACCCAATCTTTATACTTGAATCGTTTTATTTTACGATATATACCAGTTTTGACTATATTTTTTTTTTTTGTATTTCCCAGACAATTCTATTAGAACTTTTTGTTAAGAATTTTACTTTGTTTTGGACCAATAAAAATGTTAAGTGTTTATATGAAACAAAAACCAGTTAAAGTAAATTTTTGTAATCTCTTGATATCATTAGGAAAGAAACCATTAATTCTTTTCATTTTTGAGATCGGTTTAATTCTTTATTTAATTTAATAACATTGGCGATTAACAATATGCGTAATAATTATTATAAATAATTCGATTTAAACAATTTTCCCAATTAATTCTTCTCTTTTTTTTCACAAACGTCTCCTAAAAATTTGGTGTTCTTTTCTGAGGAAAAAATTCTTAAGATTAACAAGACAGAAAATTGATTTTATATAGTATTAACAAGACGACGACGACGACGAAAAAAATTAAGATTGTATTGCTTTAATTAACAAATACAATGCAGCTCGAAATGCATATTAGTTTATAGGTGTGTTATCGTATATCTTTATCGTATTCGAATAGTGTTTGATTGATTTAAATATTTGATATACGAGTTATATATATATATTTTCTTTTGTACTAAACAGGAATGTTCCAATTTTGGAATATCGATTGATATCGAAAATCGAAACATACCTGTATATATATTTATTTATTTATTTATATGGTTTATCCAGCCGCAATGCCAAATCAGGTCACAAGGTCTCACATTTCTGTCGATTCTCGAGATCTTACAGGGAAATATTGTTGAAACTTGTGTGTGTGTGTGGGTGTGTGAGTGAGGTTAGGAACGTAATGGTAATGGAACACTCATAAAATGATGCCAAGCAGTTAACGCGTCTATTAATCGGTTATTGTGTGGGATTATTTCATTATATAACTCGGAATATAGTTAATATATGTGATAACATTTCTCGTACTCTTCACTTAGAAGCTAATAATTGAGAGATTGCATACAATTTGCTCTATTTATGAAACATGAAACGATCTTCTTTCGCTTCGTCCATTTCTTTTCCCTCTCCTTCGCCTTGTTTTCCATTTTCGCCTTCTAGCGTGCCACCATATCCAGTCCACCCTCCTCCTCCATCTTGGATAGAAATTTGATGGCACGTTGCGAAGGTTCCGTCTGTCGGGCCATATCAATGAGATCCAACAGTTTCTTGATGCCAATGAAGACGCTGTAAGTTGAGTTTAGTATTTTAGTCTATGTATAATCAAGGGGAGTTAATTATATGGGGAATATCTTACCGCTTTCCTGCCATCTTCTTGCCAATGGCTTGTATTTCACCCTTGCTAAAGATGTCCGTTTGCTCGAGCACGGCAACAACATGATCCGGACTGGATAGATTGGGAACATGCAGCACCGATGTGAATGCCGACAACATTTCCATTTCCTCCAAAACTTCCCTAAAAAGGGAGAACGACATGAATTAGAAAGAGAGCGAAATACTTGATACCATGCGGATTAGGGTTTATTTTTTTTTTTAAATTTGTATTATTAAGTAAATATTTTTCTTTAAAATAATCGATTTTAGTTCAGTTTAAGTATCACAATCAACAAAAATTAAATCTTCGACCCATCGCTACTACGAACCATATCTTAAGTTTTGAGTTGAGATATCTTCAGACTAAAACCTTGATAATGGTGGCTATTATTTAGTAGAACGACTTTCATATAATATTTTAAGGATGCAAAAAAATCGAATTTACGAAGAATTCTGTGAATTTGGTTCTGATTTTTTTTGGTAACAAGAAAGACAATTGTTTTTATGAAAGCTATTTGATATTGTACTTCGATCCGGGCAATTTCAGCAATCCTTGCAACCAGTGTTGCAACATTTGAAACAAATTTGGACATTTTTATACCTATTTAATTCAAAATGTAAATTCAAAAACTAGGTGGAAATCTTGTCACTTGTAAAATAAATAAAATAATAGTAACATATAAAAATAATTCCTATAAATGCAAAACTACATTATTTTATTATGGTTTAAGACTATTTTCTTTCAAATTACTCGTTACATTTCGCTGACATTCCCATTTTTCAAGATGAAGTCGAAAATTACTTCCATTTTTTGGGCATTGTTTTCTATAAATAATTCGAAAACGACAAGTCTTCAAAGCTTGTCTTTTATATTTAAAATAGTGTTCATAAAATGCATTCAACACGAAAAAAAACATTGATGAAAATTTAAATTTTTGTCGCGTTCTCAACCCTGGAAATACCCATATACTATATATAAAACTCTTTGTACTGACTGACTAACTGATTATTGTGAAGGCCAAACGGTAAGAGCTAGAAGGCTCAAATTTTTCAATGGCATTTTCTAGTCTATGTAAAGTAAATATTATATGGAGAGAATCAACTTACCGTCTGCTTGAGGTGCAGAGTATAAGAAGTTTGCGTCCCTTGGGCGGTTGCTTCTTCAGCAGCACCAGGAGCGCCTGCAGCGTGAGATTGGAGTACCTGGGTCCAATGGAGCCATAGTCCAAGAGACGCTCAACATTGTCAACGACAATGCAGCTGAGCACCGAGCGATAGGCATCGTCGAAGATCTTGCGAATGTGCAGACACTTGGCGGATTCGGTGTAGCCAACCATGTCCTCGGGCGAACAGACCTTGACAAACGGAAAGTCCGACATTTTGGCCAATTTGGCGGCCAATGCGGTCTTGCCCGAATTGGGCGCACCGGCAATCAGTAGAGAGACCAGACCACTGGACTCAACTGCCTTGGCCTGCTGTACATAGAGCATGCCATCCTCCAGGATATTGTTTACAGGTAGTCCCCAATTAATAACGCCACGTGCCAACATATTATCGAGTTGCTCCTGGGCGGTGCCAAATGCCGGCTTGATATCGTTCTCCAGCGAGTGTAGGAAATCATCGCGATTCACCTTGAGCTTCTCCATGGCCTCCGGATCGACGGTGACCTTGGCATCGGCCTTGATCAAACGATTCATGGCACTCGATTGGGCGGCACGGATCAAACCCTCCAGTTCGGCGCCACTAAAGTTCTTGGTCAACGCCGCAATCTCCTGGCAATCGACATCATCGTTCATCTTATTGAATTCCCGCATGCGTTTCGTATGTATATTCAGAATCTGGACACGTCCCGCCTCATTGGGCAGACTGATCTCCATCTGGACCTCAAGCCGACCCGGACGCAGCAGAGCATCATCGATCATATCCCTGCGATTGGTCATGCCAATCACCAGGATGTTGTTCAACTGATCGACGCCATCGATTTTGGTGAGCAACTGATTCACCACGGTGTCGTGGACGCCACTGTTGCCGGCAACGGAGCCACGTTGCTTACAGATCGCATCGATCTCATCAAAGATTATGATATGCAGTCCACTATTCGGTCCCAGACGCTTCTCCTCCTCCTCGGCATCGGCGAACAGACGTCGCACATTTGCCTCAGATTCACCCACGTATTTGTCCAGGATCTGCGGTCCGTTGACAATCTTTGGCTCACGGGCATTCAGCATGGTGCCAATTTGTCGGGCCATCAATGTTTTGCCCGTGCCGGGAGGACCATAGAGTAGGATGCCCTTCACATGCTTGCATCCCAGCTGCTCGACGAGCTCCGGCGGAAAAACACGCGATGCGAACGCCCGACGAAAGATCGCATTGAACTCCTTGTCCAAGCCACCGATGCCCATCTTGCCAAAGTCCCAGTCCGGATTGATGATGGACTGACGCACCACCTTGCCCTTGGACTTGCCCTGCAGGTTCAGCGAACTGTTCTCGGCCTTCTCGAACTGCACCATCGTGTTGCCCAGGATGCGGCCGAAGCGCACATTCTTCGCCGATGGCTCCTTGCCCTCGCCGAGAGTACGCGGATCGATGGCCTCCAGCGTCTTGACCGCCAGTCCCAGCAGCTTCTTGTCCTTGAAATTGAAGACGAGCGATTGACCCACGGTCAAGGCCATGCCAGCGAACTGCATTATAAACTCCTTGGCCATCTGATCCGAGTCGTAGGGCTCCTGCGAGACCCTGCGAAATATTTTGTAGAACCGTTCAAGTGTCTTCTAAAGATTCGACTAAATATAGTATGGTTTTTTTTTCCATACGTCTAGCTCTCGCATTAGAAGCGTTTCAGTCTGCCTAGAAGATTTGTCCAAGAAACTATAAGTCTAAAGTCAAAATCGAGCTTCCGATTTTCAGCGAATTCGTCGGAGATTACGATTTTGACAACCGCTTGAAATCGAAAAAATTTACCCACTGTACTGCGCATGTTTTTTTTATACGTCTAGCTCTTTGTCTTTTTTAAGTGAACTCGTTAAGCCAATTTAATTTTTTTTAGTACATTTTATAAAAAATATACATGTATATTTGTTGATATTAATGAAAAAAAATAAAAAAATGAACTCTAACTTTTTCATCTGATTAAAAAAATTTGTATTTAAAAATTTTAGAAAACCTTTTATTTTTAAAAATAATAAAATAAAAGTTGTTTGTATAATATAAAATAATTTCAAAAACAAGTTTTTTTTTAATTTTAAAAATTGTATAGGTCCTTTAAGCTCACCTAACCTAACTTAAAGAATGCTATGATCTTCCATCGCTTTTTAAGCTATGGAATGTATACAATAGATAATTTTAAATATATTAATTTTTCAAAATTACATCCTTTTAGTCTGCCTAAATTATACAGCTTCCACAGCCAATAGTATTTAAAACCAACAATTCTCAAATCCACTTCTTTTTATTAAAAAAAAAATAAAAGTAAAAAAATGCAAAATAACAAACGTTATTCGTTGTGTATGTGATTAAATCGCAAAAGAAGTATTCAGCTATTTTCAAGTTTCTGTTTTTTGTACCCGCTTGGGTACAGTGGCTTTGAATGGGTTAAGGCTTACCTAATTCCAACTTTACTTAAAAATGCAACCTTGCACACACACACACAAACACTCTTACACACACACACACACAGACTTACGTCTTCTTTTGCAAAAAGTCCGTCTCAAAGGAAACCGAGGTTATGACGTCGGAGTTGGCATCAAATCGATAAGGTCGCACCTCGAGCTCCTGGTTAATCGAGAGCATCGCCCATTTGCGTTGCACCAAAGAGAAGCCAACGAAACCGCTGGGCACCTCATTCGTTTTCTCCAAGGCGAAAATGAAATGCTGACCCGCAGCAGGTGAAATATCTGCATACCTAAGGAAATGAAAGATATAAATAACATAAACTTGAAATTGTTGAAAATTGTTGTTGTTTTTTATTTGCTTACTTGACTTCATCGGGAAAATCACCGACATTGACAATGGCGCGATTCGTGAGCGATAATTCGTCCGTCGGACATTTCGTGGCCTTCAAGCGCTGCAAAACGAGAAAACGTTTCTTAACAATAGCCGTTATTTTTAAATATGTATGCACAAAAACTCACATAAGACATGGCTGCTGCTGCTGCTTCTTCTTACTGCTGCTGCTGCCCTTGTAAAGGAATTTCCAAGTCGACTGCGAGGGGGCGGGGGGTCGGAGGGTGTCTTGTGTTTACAGCTTCCACGGATTATCGATTCAATGCGTAATTAGTTGCAAACACTTTTGTTTGTTGCTTATTTTCTATTTTTCTTTCTTTCAAATCTTCTTGATTTTTTTTTGCACTTTTGTCACAAGCTATTGTTAGCGTTTAATAGTAATTGTCTTTTGATGTTGCTGCATTTCAACTGAACATTTGTTTTAGCTCTAGAAACGTCGCACAAGTGAATAAAAATTTCATTGATTTCTTGCTGCCTGCTCGCTGCGCAGCTTAAGAAATGCGCGCGGAAGTGCTGCCAACTTGCGGAAAATAGTTGACAACATTTGGCAGGCCAATGAGCTGTGTACAACAGCTGTTGAACTGCTTGCTGGTGTCGATTAATACTGCTTCTCTATCGGCTGACCGCCACCATCGGTCGACTGCTTGGAACAAAAAGCGCAATTTAAATTAAAAACTAAACTATTTTAGAATTGAGCTAATTTAATAAATTACACAATCTTAATCCGAAACTAGATAAAATGCAATCATATGCATGAATTTTAATTTAAAAAAACTAAAATATATAACAAAGTTAAAAATAAAGTCTGTGACATCTAATTTAAGAAAAACTAACATTCTGTTTGCAAAACAATAATACGCCACCTATGGTTTGATTTTAAAAGTAGACTTTACTTCACAACTGACGTCACTGAAAACGAACGAAACGAGCGAACAAAGTAACTGAACTATGACGTAGCTCGTTTAATTGAACTTATTCCGAACGATTCGTTTTGAACTCTACTGCGAACGGTGTGCGCGCGTTTTATTGTCATTTGTCTGTCGTTGTGAGCGAACGAAGAACGAACAACGAGCGCGCGAGCGGGCGAATGAATTTTTGTTGTTGTGTTGACGTAAAAAAAAATAAGAGAGCGAGAATTTGCTATTGTTTTCTTTACCTTTTTTTGTTTGTTGTCAAGTGATAAGCGATAATATTTATTATCAATGTGACTTAGTGTTATGCAAAAAAAATATTTGAAAGAAAAACGCACCTTGCGTAATTAAATTTGTATTAAATTTTTGTAATTTTGAAAAAGTTTTTTGCGCGCTTTTTCAATTTGCCGGTGAAAAGGTCAAGTGAAGCAGCATAATAAATAATTATACCGAAAAAGAAAAACAACAAGTGCAACAATAACAACAACAACAACAAGAGTAATACTTGGAAAGCAGCCAAGTGACAGAAAAACGCACCTGAAAATAACAACGTCGACTACCTGTTGAGCGTAGCGCCGCTGTTGCTGCTGACGTCGCTGTCGACGTTGCCGTTGCAGTCGCTGCCGCTGCCGCTGCCGCTAATCCCCTGCTGCGACGCATTTGCTGAAGGTTAAGCGACTTTGCAACCTGCAGTGATTGGGAATTATTGCACCGCTGCTGCATGTTGTTGTTGTTGTTTACCTTTACTCGCGTGTAAAAATAAAATTAAAACTTAAAAAAAAAATATTAAGTGCAAACACAAAAAAAATTAAAATGATGTTGCAGCAAAAAAGCAGCGATACATCAGTTCGAAAAGAGTCCATAGACAGAGAACTGTGGTCTTATCCAACGCCGCGAGTGCGTTTCCCCTTCCCCTTCTCCACCCCCACCCACTCACGACACAGTCGCAGCCGCCCCCTAACGCACCTACTCATCGCGAGTGGCGTTTTGTGCATGATTGCGCCCATCATTTGCTTCAACCTGGAACAGCGACAGCCTCTGATCAAGTACGGACATCAGAACTCATATTTCGGCTATTCACTGGCCACGCACACCATTGGAGAGTACAATTGGACCAATAACACCAAATGGTAAGACGATCAAACAATTTATTTAAACCGGTTATAAAATATTGATAAATTGTATCAACAAATTGTGTGAATACCTTAAAAAGCTAAAGTGATTTCTACTTTTGAGCTTTAAAACTTCAAAAGTAATTAAAAGTTTAAGTTCATTTTAAATTGGGAAAAATTGAATTAAACAAAAATTTACATTATTAAATTATTTAAACAAGATCTGGAATTGTTTGAAAAATATCTAGGTATTGAATGTAGGGTACCCATAAATTCCGTGAATACCCTAGAAATTTAAATGAATTTTCTCGAGTCAATTCTAAGCAACGAATGCAAAAAATATATAAGATTATCAGTAATTTGCACTAACTTTGGATTTTAAGAGTCGCAAATACTTAAATCGAGATCAGTCGAACTTAATTTTCATTTAGCTTAATGCTAAAATGTTTTCTTAATTTAAAAAATGTGTATCAACAAGATGTGCAAATATTTTTTGAATTTTTAGAGGTTTTAACCTATTTTTGTACCATCAGATCGTGTTAATTTTTAAAAATAATCTATGTGCTAGAGATAATAAATAACCTGGAACAAGTTCAGCTCTGAAAAATTCGCTGAAAAAGGTTTTCTCTGTAAAAAACGAAATCCATTCAACCTATGAACTACTTATTAGAAAATTAGATTTTATAGAATACATTAATCTATGTACTAGGAATTTTTTCATTAAAATTTCGTAGAAATTAAAAAATTGACTCTCCAAAAATTTGACAAGTTCAGAATCATTTCTTATAAACATACTTGACTTTTTGATCCCAGAGATTATAAAAAATTAGAGCTGCGAAGTTTCGTAGATAATTGCCCATATATCATAATATCATGGTAATATTAAAAAAAAAATACGAAAGCAATTGTTTAATTTACAAATTCAGCAGATTATAGGGTATTCAAGTGCTTATAATTTAATTGTGTTTGTCTTAATTGACTGACATTGATTATTATTAATACTACAACTTTTGCAAAATACAACAAATTGATTTTATGGTCAAAAACAACAACAAAAACTACTAAGTTTTTTTATTTTTTTTTATTCATGTTGCAATTGTTGTTATTGTTAATGTGCGAAACTTGTTTGAAATTTAGTTGCTGTCGGTGTTGTTGTTAGACACTTCGATTACCATATAATAAAAAATGAATATTGATTATTTATAAAGATGATGTTATAAACAAACACACATGCAAACTATGGAGAGTCTTCTTGAACTTATAGCATGTGGATTCCATTAGCGTTTTATGAACAACTTGAGAGATTTCTCTGCAGATGTATTCAATTCAATTAGTTATGCGATCTTAACTAAATACTCATACTTAAGATTAATAAATATGCCAAAATAGGGGACTTAGGAATAGAAACATAATTATCCAATAGATGAGAAATTGCGGAAGTAGTTTGAAAAAGTAAACAAATTATTGAAATCTTGAAGAGCTTTTATAAAATAAATAAATAAGATTAAAACCGTAAACTAAACCGTAACCGTTACCCGGTATTAACCGGTTGAAATTGGTAACCGTATGTAATACCGAAAACCCGAATTTATTCCAACCGAAATAACCGTTTAGAAACCGATTCATTTATAACGGTTCATTTGGGTTCGGTCAAGCATAAAATTTTATTATGTTTTTAAGGTAAAACCAGCGTTTTTTAAAACTAAAAACTAAATCAAATCTTAATATTTGATATTTATAAGTATTTGTTTTCAAATTTACATATCTTTAAAATAACTAAAATATTTTTTTGTGAGCCGAAATCATAACGGTATTTTGAAACCGAAACATACAAATAACCGGTAACCGTTACGTAACCGATATTCAAAAATTGTACGAACCTGTATTCGTTTCGGTAAGATACCCTGTACAAAATATTGATGATTGAAGCAGTTGACTGATCTTATGAATTTAAATTGATAAACTTACCTTAATCTGTTGCTAGGAACATGCTAATAACTGATTCTCAGAAAGATTTCGTTGCAAGGCTTATCAAATTTATTTATTAATTAGCATAAAAGTTTCAGTAAACTGTTTATATTATATTATTATATGAATAACTTGACACTTTTTCAATTCAATATATGTACGAGTAACACGAATTTCGTAGGAAATCTTTAAAACGTATCGCAAATAATATTTGGCTAAAATCGAACCCTTAAATTATAATCTATATGATGTGTGTGTGTGTGTGTGTGTGTATCTTTGTGTACTTTGTCGACAGTTGTGGCTGAGTTTGAAGATAAGACCTTTTTTTTTATTATTTATATTTACACATTCCCAACAATATCCCAACAATATATTTCCTTGTGTAGCGCTTATTATCCATATTTATTTATTTATTTTTTTTGCAGTTTCGAATATTTGTTTTTATTTAAAAACTTATCTTGTCTCTCTCCTTCGCAGTCTCAATCTGTGTGTGGGTTTTTCGCGAGTTGAAAATTGTATTTATATTTTTTTTTTATGAGTTGAAGATAATGGATATTTGTGTCGAGGGCCACAGGAAGGAAAGTCTCGAACTCAGGCTAAGTAAATAAAAATGCTTGTGTGCATATTTTAATCTGTTCCGATTTTCTGCAGTTCTAAGAAGTCGCATATTCCTTTCATTTACACAGTTGAATTTACATACAAATCTGACACAGTCAGCGATCCATAAAAATATATAAATTCACATATATCTATCTATAAAATATTGTAGCTACACAGAGGGAAAAAATCAAGTATTTCTTACTTTAAACGCCACATTTCTAACTGATTTCTAACTAAGATTGAAATTACTAAAGTCAAGTATTTCGATCTTATTTCAAATAAGATAATTTAAGTACAAAATTTAAGATTTTTAGCATTTTCAAACTTAAAATTACTTTAAAACGTACTTGATTTAAGTACAATTCCTTATAGCAGACAAGCTAGAACCATTTGGGAATTCTAAGCAAGCAAACGTTAAAAAGATGTAAGATATTAAAGAACTTGATTTAAGATTTAACGAGCTTGATCTGTAAGTCGAACCTCATTTATATTAAGAAGTTTGATGTTAATTTCTAGTAATTTTAGAGTTTTACTTGATTCAAAATTCGTTGTACTTATATGCAGATTGTTAGCAATTGGTTAAAGAATTTTTATGCTCATTTGCAGTAATTCTTACCTACATCAAGTATCTATTTCGAGTATCAAAAATACTTAAATCAAGTTAATTTGAACTTAATTTTAGTACGGCTTTTTTTTTCTCTGTGTAGAGTCTTTAAACTGACTAATCAATTACTCATTTGCATTTGCATTTGTATTTGCTGGCTTTATTTCAAACCTATAACAATCCCAATGCAATGATTATGATTATGATAATGATCTTTGTGGCGTGGCTAAGAAAGAGACAACAACAACAACAACAAAAGACAGAAGAAGAGAAGAGAAGAGAAGAAGAAGAGTCTCCACTGTCTCGGGGGCTAGGCCAACAACAATTTGCAGACGTCTGCACTTAAAATGGCTATACAGAAACAGAAACAGCAATAACAATAACAGTAATAATATCGCCAACTTACCAGTAAGTAACTGTGACAACAGTCTACATTTCCCCCCCCCCCCATTCCGCCTCTCCCTTTTTCCCTGGTCTCCTTCCTTCTTCCATGCCAAAGTCGGCAGACAAGTCGGAGCCAACCGCAAATGCCAATAAAATGACAAGACATCAAACATGAGTCCATCAATGGCAATGCGACGAACCTCAAATACGCTTACTACAAATACAAATACAAATACAATGCATTCAATTAAGATATTCTTTTAAAATATGTTATTTCTTTTTCTGATTATTTTTTTAATATTTTTAAATTTTAATTTAACAAAGTTATTCTTCTTAAATTAATCTATTCATAACAAAAAATAAATAATCTCAAATATGATTAGTTTCTAATATTTTTGAATGTTTTAACTACCTTACTACTTACAACCAAATTAATAATCTCTTATATATGATTACTTTTTTTATATTTTTAAATCATTCAACAAAAATTTCAAATATGACTAATTTTGTATATTTTTAAATGATTTAACTACATTCAACAAAGATATTTTTTCTTAAATGAATCTATTTATATAATTTCTTATTTATGATTATTTTTTAACATTTCTAAATGACATAATGCTTTGCTAATTTTCCTTATAATATTTTTACGTTAAAAATTTTGTTAGATAAATTATAGATCAACTTTACTTTTATGTAGTTTACACAAATTTTCGCTGTATCCTTAAATTTTAAGCACATTTTCCTCAATTAGCTTCTGATTTATTTCCAAAGTTAAGCATTAGTTATGTCTAGATTCCATTATGAAACTTTACTTATGTGTGTGTTTAATTTCCTAGGTATTCTCAAATACTTCGTTGCTTTATTATGTTAAACCTTCTCATTCCTCTTCATTAAGTAGATGATATCTTTGTCTAAGGATGCACTGATTTATTTATTAATATATATTTATCTATATAATCTAATCTATATACATTTTTCTTCTATATTTATATTTTATATTAAAAATGATTCTATCAGGGGTGCCACAGAAATCGCTGTCGCTTGAATTTCACCCAAATTTGTATGAAATTTAAGTGAAATTCAAGCGAAAGCGATTTCTATGGCACACCTGTATAATTTTTTCTAACCCCTTGCCAATTTATATTTATTATTTTTAAAATACATATGAAATTGTGTAAGATTTATTCCCCTCTCATAAACATAATTCTTTCTTTTTTTACTTGCATTAATATTGCAAATGAACCAATATACCCAACTTTGCATTGTTTATAGGGTAGTAAAATAGAAAATCAATGCATAAGTATGAGAATGTAGGGCGACGGGGCGTGGCGGAGGAGAGGAGAGTGGGAGGGGGGGGGGTTTGGTAGAAGGAAGAGCTAGACAAGTTAAGTTAAGTCAAGCCATCACATCACAAAGCTGGCCCAGACGTCTTATGGCTTATGGAGCCATAAAAAAATGTATTACAAGAGCAATGTGTCCACGTACATTTCTCCATGTTGTTGTTGTTGCTTTTATTGGCATTGTTGTTGTTGTTGTTGTCTATGTGTCTGTCTCCGTCTCTGTCTCTATCTATGTGGAAGTAACTTGTCCACTTTTGGAAGGCAGTGGGTCAAAGCAATTAGGTTGTTGCTTCTGCTTCTGCTCCTTCTTCCCATCACATCACATGACAACTCCTTGCAGATCCAGATATTTATGTTTTCATATGGAAGAACAAGCTAACAACTTGCAAACTTACATATATTTTATTTAATATTTATTTTCTATTTAAAAGACATGTCAAAAAAAATTCTAAAAGGCTTAAAGATTGTGACATTTATGTGAATTTCTAAAGCTCTTTTATGCAACATTTGATTACATACAAATTAATGTTGGGAATACAAACTTTTAGCTCTAAAAACAAGATTTTAGCTCGTTATATTCTGATGTTTTTCTTATACAACTTTAGAAGGCGTTTTCTTAATATGCTTGAAACTTGTGTTATTTAGAAAAGCTTTAAAGCTGCTTGAAAAGTTCTAAAAGCGATTAAAGCTCTATACGTTAGATAATATGATAATAAATTACGCATTGCTTTTAATTTAAAATTTATTTTTATTCCTTTAGTTTTGAACTTAAGTTTATCTTTAATTTATTTTTTTATTTTAAAATATTTTACAGCACTTTTTGTCAACTGCTCTTAGTTGAAGCTAAATAAATAAATAAAAGTTTGCAGCTTTTTTGTAGATTCATTTGATGTCAAAGTTCATTGAAAGCTCTATGAAATTGTTGTGTTGAATAACATGAAATATTTTTCTCATGGCACACTTTGAACGGTGTTTACTGACCAATTTACTTACATTATTTGTCCTTCTGACCGTGGCTCGACATGTGTTTCCATCGGCTGCTGGTCGTGCATTTCTGATTAGCCTCTCTCTGGGCTCTGGCTCTGACTCTGACTCTCAATCTCAGTTTCAGATTGCATTTGTCATGCAGCGCACACACAACACAGCAGCAATATTAACAACAACAACAACAACAACATACAACAACAATAACTGAAACTTAACAGTCATAAAGCCGCAATGTGACAGCTTTTGGCCATGATCAAGGCTAAGCTCGTAAAAAAATAAACAGAACCCAAAACATAAAAGCAACAAGTATGAAAAATTGTAGCTTCGATATGTCAAAAATTTAATACTCTTGCAGAAAAAGTTTTTAAAAATAACATTAGTTCGTTTTTTTATTGTCAAAAATCAGTTATATATATTGTTTTGCTTAAATATTTTCGAAAGCGAAGCTTTTGATAAAAATCTTATTTTCGATCGATATTTCATATATGATATAGTTTTTTGTTTTTCATATTTTACTAAATTTCTTAAGAATACAGAAAAAACCAAAAATACAACCGTAAACTCGTTGCAGATTTTTAAAAAATTAACAACAAAAGTTTTGTATGGTAAATGTTGATTTTTGACCGATCGTTTCTATGGCAGCTATATGATATAAATTTTCGATTTGTATAAATTCGGTTTCGAAGCATAAAATGTAATTTGGAACCTTTTATAAATGCATTGTTTGATTAACTCGAAAAACATCAAAATTGTTCAAACTCAGTGTTGATTTTGTTCAGATATGATAGCTAGAGAAGATAGTCTCATTTTCAACAAATTTGGTTTCGATATTTTAGAAACTGTGAGTTTGGTAGAGATATCTCAAAGACAAGTAAAGATGGGATTTTCAACCGATTATATGATCCATTCCAGGTGATATCCAGAAATAGTTTATACTTTCTTCACTCCAGTTGAACGTGTTACACTTTAAGTGAGAAAATTGTAATACCCGCTGCAAAGGGTATATAAAAATGAGACTCACAAATTGCTGGCGGCTTTTTAAGCGACCAAAATAAAAAAAAAAGCCGGCAATCAAAAAGCCATTCACACGTTCAAAGCACACACAACAAAAAAGTCAAAAGTTCCGCCGAACTACAGTACAGTTCCCGGTGTCAGTTCCGAGTGTTAAAGTTCCATTTCCATTTTCAGTTTCGATTCCAATTCGAATTCGAATTCCAGTTTCATAGTTCCCATTTCTCCCAGTTTCTCTAGTTTTGATTTGGCTGACAAACGGATGTCATGTCCGTCATGTTTTCAGTCAGTCAATCAGTCAGTTTGTCCATCTGTCTGTCTGTCTGTCTGTCAATTTGTGTGTCAGTCCGCTGTCCACTTGAACGTGCGTTTCACGCGTTCTGTGCGCTCGTGTTTTATATCAAAAGCCGCCGATAGTCACGCGTGATATTTCGTGTCACGCCTGAAGCACATTTTACTTTCCACGTGTGCATTTAATGATTTTGTATTTTATTTATTTTGTACAATAGTAAATAAATGTGTCTAGTATTATTTTTTGTTGTTTCATTGAAATTTTCGCGATTTATACTTTAGCCTGGAGAACGCGTTGATAAGCCACGATTCAAATGGAGACCTTCGTATTTATTGCTACTGTATTTATTATTTTATTATTTTTTTATATACATATATTCTATTTTTATTTACTTGGTGAAATGCGACTGCTTGAGTGTCGCCAATTTGCTTTGAGAATAAATAAATGCAAATCGTGCTCAGGTGCTGCCGTCATATATAAAATACCCTTTAAAGGTAACTTGGGTAGCTTGAACTTTTAAAAAGTCCTTAAAATTTATTCAAATATCAAAACTTTTTGTTAAATATTTGGCACAACTCAATCTTAACATATGGGCATTTCCAGAAAAAGGTCCACCACGACGAAAAACGTAAAATTGATCAAAAACTCACATCTTGTGAAATTTTCTTCCAAAAATGTATTCAAGTTATTTATTTAAGCAATATACGCTCGAAGAAATTCAATCGGATGAAGATATAGATTCTACATTGGAATAAATTCACTTTTTCCATATATTTGCCCATTTTCTTAAAAATTGACTTCCAAAATGGACCTTTTGTATTTTAACGATTACACTAAGTAGGACAGTAAGATTGTAACTTGAACCATTTTAATTCTTAGAAATATATTGAAAGTTTAATTTAAAACAAGTTTTAAAAGCTGTTTCCGATATATAGAATGAAATTTTTATGAACAAACTCTTGGAAAAACTACGTGGAAATCTTGTCACGTTCGCGATGTCGCGTTACAAATTACTAATAAAACTTGTAAAATAAATAAAATGATAGTAACTTATCAAAATTATTTGTAAAATCGAAAACTACATTATTTTATTATATTTTGAGAGTATTTTCTTCCAAATTAGACGCCACATTTCGTAGACTTTCGCATTTGTCAAGATGAAGTCAAACATTACTTCCATTTTTGTCGCGTTCGCGATGCATTGTTTTCTATAAATAATTAAAAAACGAAAAGTCTTCAAAGCTTGTCTTTTATCATAAAAATAGTGTTGATAAAATGCATTAAACACGTGAGAAAACAGTTTTGAAAATGTCGCGTTCTCGATCCTGGAAATACCCATATTCTTAAACAATGCTGAAAATTTAATTTGAATTGATATCCTTTAAAATAACAATTTCAATATCAAAATTATATTCCTAACTATTTACGATACAACTGTTCCTAACATATTCAAGTTTTCTGAAAATTTGATTTAAATTGATTTGTGAACTACGAATTATAATCCCAATATCAAAGCCTATACCTCAGATATTTGACATACATATTTTCAACAACTGTACAAATTTCATTTGAATTGATTCAAAAACTTTCAAGATATCAGTAACCTAGGGTAGCTTTTAGTTTATGCTTAATTATTTGATCGATTTGTTGTTTGCTTTCAATTATTCAATACTGTATTGTTGGATAACACCGGATTCCACGTGCAGCTGTTAACGCTCCATATGAAATCATATGGGCCATAAGTTTTAATTATATGTAGATGCTTCATTGATTATTATGCGGGTTCACTGTAAACAAATACAAATCAAGGTGAAAATGCTAAAAATGCATGATTCATATTTCTAAACTTTTGAAATAGAGCGATTTGCGTTGCGGTCAAATTCTAGTTTCAAATGGTACAATATGAGACGATTTGCGAATCTGATGGGAAAGGGTATCAAGATTTTTGAAGATAAGATATTGATAGAGAATATATGATGAAGCCGATGAAGAATCTTGGCTTTATTCAAACTTTCTCTTCAAATTCAGTTGGAATCTACACAAGTACTGTCTTGAATAATATGATATACGGTTAGCCTTTGACAACTTTTGGCGATTTGAATAATCAAAAATAGTGTGGAATGGCTTTAAGATGATGATACCTGAAGAAAAGATATAAAAGCTGGAATCTAATATAATTTTTTCTGAGGAATACAAAGTTTTGAAAAAGAAAAATGTCCAATGACTTTAGAAATTGTGTCGTTTTTTTCTTAAAGTTTAACTATCACTTGAAATTTATATGAAATTAGCTTTGAAATTAGCATATGTAGGACTTGTCGCTTAACCCATGATATGATATAATATGATATAGGGGCAGTTTTAAATGATTTTTGCTGCTCATTTTCAGATTTATCTATTTGCGTTTGTCTCTTCTTGTTGTTGTTATTGTTGTGCTTGTGTGTGTGTTTGTGTGTGTGTGTTAGTGTGTGTAATGCTTTTTATTCCTGCCTGGCTGACACATGTTCTTTTGGGTTATATGTATACGATACGATACGATAGTTCTTAAGTTCTTTGGCTGTACGCTCGAAAAGTGCGCCAAAATGTTTCATTGAAATGAGGTCAACAGACGCCAAACAGTCGGAGACATAAGGATGAGGAGGGGGGCTGTGTGGGAAACGGGGAGGGTTGTGGGGTTGGGGGGGTTAGTCAGAGGGGCTAGGCCATTCGTTAATGGTTGTTATTGTTGTTGCTGTTGTTGTTGTTGTACTCAACTGGGGCGAGCGTACATGGATGATGGAGCATGTACTCGTATTCCTATTCCCATTCCCATTCCCATTCCTATACCTATTCATTTTCGTATTCGTTATTCGTTTCGTATTCATATGTATTCATACGCTTTACTCGCAGCACATGCAAAATACTTTTTTTTTTTTGGCGGTACGCAAAAGACATAAACAAATGAAGGCAGCGTTCGGTTCGGTTGGAAATAGAGAGATATATGAGACACAAATGTTGCGAAGGAAAGCTATGTAGAGGGAAAATACTATAACAACGAAGACGAGCCAGAAACAAGGAAATGCCCAGACAGACACTTGGCACATACTACGCACTGTTCAAGTACAGGGAATGCTGCCTAAAAATGTCTAAGGGCTTTTAGAGTTGAGATTGAACTAGTGATGTTGTAAATGCAAAACAGTGAATCGAGTTTAGTATCGAAATTTAAAAAACGACAAAAAATGAATCGAATTGAAGAATTATCTCCAAATAATTACATTTATCATCGATTTATCCTAAACAATTTTTTTAAAATAAAACATAATTTTAAATATGTACTTGTAAATTGCTAGGGTGAAAGTCAAATCCATTTGAAACTTTCATAACTTTGCCAAAGCTGAATGAATTTTTAATCGGATTTGGCTTTTTAATTTGTTCTGCATTATAAATGTATTAGTTAAAATTTTATTATTCATAATTTTTTTCTTTTATCAGAATGGAATCTCTACAATTGTTTCAATAATTCAAAATTTTAAATCTTAAGCTTTAACTTTCAATCAACTTCTTCTGTCACGATTTGTATAAAAATACTTTTTAAATTAGAATTTGAGACTTTTTATTTTTTGTTTGTAAATTATCATGTCAAAATGAACAACAAATTTTTTGACTTGTAAAGTTGCTAGGTTAAAAATGGGACCAACTTAAAATTTTCATAGCTTTTCCAAAACTGAACCGAATTCCCAGCGTAATGTCATTTAGATCATAGTTTTTGCCTTCAAACTTCAAATTTTATTTACTCGTTTAATTAATCAGGGGTGCCACAGAAATCGCTTTCGCTTGAGTTTGACATAAATTTCATACGAATTTAAGTCAAATTCAAGCGAAAGCGATTTCTATGGCACCCCTGAATATTTTGGCTCCAAATATCTACGGTACGGTGTTTGGTAGGTGCAAGGGTTAAGGTAGGTAGCTGGGTAGTGCTGTGTTTAGTGTAGGGTTTAGGGTAGAATTAGAGTTTAGTTAATGTTATGTATTATATTTGGTAAGATGTATCTATTAGATTATCCTATGGTCCACAATAAAAAGGGTTTTTATTTATCTACCAAACGTTTGTTACATTTAGCCAAGTTGCACTGTACGGCAAATGCCGCCACATAAACATGCGTGAAAATTCAATTGATTTTCGGAGCGAGAGAGGAAGAAGAGAGCTGAGAAAAAATTGGGGGAGAGGCAACTGGAAAGGAGGCGTGCGTATTTATAGCGCTAGGAAAATTGCCCATCTATTTTTTTTTTGACTTGACTTGACTCGAGTTGAGTTGAGTTGAGTTGGTCTGCACTATGAACTAGTGTGTGTGTGTGTGGTGTTATGTGTGGGAAAACGTTTTGTGGATTTTCAGCTAGAACAACAACAACAGCAACAGCAACAACAATTGCAGCGTGTGCAAAGCGATTACAAACTTGCCTAGCAGCTGTCGAGTGTTGAATGTATCTGAAAGATACAAAAAATGAAGAAAAAAAAGTAGGAAACTAACAACAAAAAAAGTGCAATATAATTTTTGAAAGGGGCAAGCAATAAGGGGGGGAAGGGGGGTAGGTCACTTGTGTGCACTAATGAGACTGTGGCCTGAAGTGCTGCACAGTCAAATGCAATCATCGCCCAGCGCCAAGAGATGCAACCAGAGAGGGAGAGAGAGAGAGAAATCCACACACGCAAAGCGTCACGAGGCATGTGGCAAGAGGCAAGAGGCAAAAGGAAGGCGGCAAGACATGTGGGTGTTATGATTTATTGCCAATTGCTAGGCCCAAGTTGCAAAGCTGAGCTTGAAGTTGAAGTTGAAACTGAAGTTGGAGATGCCACAAAAAAAAAAAGATCATTCATCAGCGTTTTGTTGCACGCGTGTGGGCAACGCCAGTCCTCAGAGACTCCAGTTTCCAAGTTAACAGTTTCCAAGTTCCCAGTTCCCAGTTCCCAGCTCCAAAATCAAAGCCCGTCACGGCCCACGCAATCAATTCACGAGCCAAAAAAAGTACAAATAAATAAAAGCGAAACAAAAAATTAAAATGAAAATGCTGCAAAATTGTCGTCAGGAAGCGTCGTTGCAACGATCGTTGTGCTGGCTTCTTTTTTTTTTTTTAGCTTTTTTCGGTCTATCGATAAATCAATAAGCAAAAATGCAACCGCGGCTGCCGTTTCCTCTAATCTTGAGCCTGACAAATTGCCCTGAGGGCCACAGCGAAAAGAAACGCCAAGAAAATTACTTAAAAAAACTGGTTTATTTTTACTTCAACGAAGTGCGAATACCCTTGCCAGAGATTTTAGAAATAAAGTGCATTCATTTTGATGAGATTCAAAAGAATTTATTGATTTTAACTTGTAGTTGATTTCATTTAATGAAAATTTTAATTTAATGTAAAATTTATTAATACAAAGCTGATTTTAGACAAATCGAGTCAAAGTTCTGCTTAAGATTTGTAGAAAGCTTTATAAGAGTTAAGGTAACTTTGTAAATTTTAGATAGACACATATTTTTTAACACATCATAAAGTTGTTGAAAGTTGTTAAAAACTGCACTTTTTGGCGATTATATCAATGACAGCCTTATGATATAGTGGTCATATTTTAATTAAATTTAAAAAAAGATATGATTATCTTAAAAAAAAAGCGGGGGTGCCACAGAAATCGCTTTCGCTTGAATTTCATACAAATTCCAGTGAAACTCAAGCGAAAGCGATTTCTGTGGCACCCCTGAATGATTTTCCAAATATAGCACCGATAGAAACTATGACAACTCTATGACATAGTGGTCTGATTTAGATTAAAGTTGGGCAAATTAAGTACAATAAAAATAGATATAGTATATTATGACTTTAATTATAATATTTGCTTAGGTCTTAAAAAAATAAGGATTTTTTTTATTAAAAAGTGAAATTCTTGTCAGTTTGTAAGTAATGTAATAAAGTGATATAGTTTTCTGATCTGTTTGATTTTGTTACAGATTATTGGATTTATCGCAGAATAGTATTATGCAAAGTTTCAGCAACATAGCTTCTCTGTAACCTGAGTTCACATAGTTCATAATACCTATAGCTAGTGTATAATTAAGTGTGTGTACATATGTGTGTGTGTGTGTTTTTGTGTGTGCCTGGGACACACCCAATGCCAGAGCCATAGCCACAGGGAAACAGTTGCAACCACAAGTCTAAAGTCTGGAGACTCCACAGTCTTTAGTCTTCAGTCTCCAGTCTCATCTCACACGCAGATAGATATTGCGGCTTTGGATTGGACATTAACCCTCCTCACATTGTTCAGATTTATGGAGCAAAATCTTTCATTCTCAGCTCGCAGTTCGCAGTTCTCTCGCCCCGAGGCGTTCAAATTGTGCGAATGAAACTCGTTACCCAAAACCAAAACTCAAGCCAAAAACGTTGCCAATCCACGACAGTTGTTAGCCCAGTTCGCAACGTTTTAATAGGCTTATAAGTTTGTGACAATGTCTGTCTGTCTATTTGAGTATCTAGATTTCAGAGACTGCACAAATTAAAGCAATCAAGTTTGCTGGGTTTACTCTTATCAAGTTGTTATTTTTCATGTATTAAAATTTAAAATGTATATTGCTATAAATCTAATAACAAGATCTATTTTGAAGTTACAGTCTTGATATTTTCTACACAGAGTTTGTTTTAATTTACAAACGTTTGCAGAAAATTTCATCTCGATCGGCTTGAAAACATTAAGGATAATTAAGATTTAGTTATAAATAAACAAAATAAAAAATTGAATATAAATTCAAAATCGATAAATTGTTTTAGCAGTCGACGATTTGAATGCCGTTGGCTTTAAACATATATAGTATACATATATTTGTTATTATTATTTAATATTTTTATTACTGATAAAATTGTTAAAATTTTTTTAAATTAACGAAGGCAACATTTTTAAATTGCATTTAAGAATATACATTTTATATCAAGAATTAGTTCGTGTGCGACTCGAGTTCGAGTCCGGCGAGAGTTTAAGCTTTTAATTGTTTGTTAATTAAATGATTAATATTAGAAACTTATAATTTAAGGCGCTAGTCAAAATGTTTTATTAAATAACTCTTATAATTCATTAGGTTCGGTTTTTTAGATAGAGAGAATGTATGTTGACGGGAATTTGTTGGAACAACTATTTAATAATTTCCTTTTTTCTCTTTATTTATTAGAGAATTATTTTTTATTTATTTTATTTCTTTTTTAACTTTCATTATTTACGGTCCATGTTTTGCACTTGTCATTGTGTGGGAATCGAACTTCACTTTTATTTTAACTGAAAGTTGACCACCATTTAATAATTTGAAGAAGTATTCTGAAGTAACTCTCAGCGTAGACTGTCTGTTTCCATTTTCTAGCTTTGAAATTCAGCGTTCTAAGCCTACTACGTTGCGCGTAACAGTATGCTAACAATTGAGATGTTCAGGTGCTACAATTGGATCTAATATGTCTTAATTCATATACAGGCATGCTACAGAAATCACAAGTGAAATCGAATTCAGAGAAAAGCAATTTCACTCCAAAAATTTCTCCGTGCCACAGAACTTATAGTTTTTAGCAAGTTCACCAACCTTTTAGAACTGGGCTGCTAGGGTTGGCCCCTTCTCAGATTAAATTTTCCAAGGGTTTGTTTAGCAACTTTTTTAAGTTTATCATTGCAGAATAGAAGGTTTTTATTTTATTTCTTCTTTAACTAATATTATTTAATTTATTTATATAATAATTGATATTGTGTAGCTTAAATAAATTTAAAAGTTATTGGCGCGGCAAACAATAAAAGTTACTCGACAACTCTAAATTCTAAAATTCGGACAAAAAATGTGACATTATGTGGATTGAGTGATGATTTCGTTTCACCCAAAATTGTTCAGGTGATTGGACTGTGGCACGGAGAAATGAAATTGACGTGAAATTCAAGTGAAAGAGATTTCTGTGATAATCTTTTTTTTTTTTATTTCTCTATTATGTCTTAATTTATAATATAACATCTTACTTTTTTTTCATTTGTCCCTTTAATTAAATTAATTTAATACTATTTTTTGTACTTTATTTGAATCATTTCGTTGTTTAGTACTGGGCATTTAATAGTCGAGCACCTCGACTGTAGCTTCCTTACGTCTTGTTCTTGTTGTTGCTGCCACAGATCGAAGCATTTTGCCAATAATCCAATACCTGCCTCCAGTTCGCAGTTCGCGGTTCTGAGTTCTCAATTCTCAGTTTGCCAGTTTCCCCAGTTGTTTCTCGCCTCTTTGAGCTTCTTCTCTCTCTCTCTCTCTCTCTTGTCGTAAGCTGAAACTTTTGGATTTGTGGTTATTGTTGTTGCTGTGCTTGTCTCCAGCCTCCAGTTACCATTTTACCATCTTACCAACTTTCAGCTTTAACTTCAGTCATGGCCAAAGCCTCTCTCTCCGTCTCTCACTCTCTCACTCTGTCTTGCTGTCTTCTTGAATCCGGTCGAATCGCTTCTTTGAATCGTGTTGTTGTTGCTTGTTGCTTGTTTTCTAATGAAAATTGACGCCGTGCTGGTAATTTAAGTTGTTTTTCGGTTTTTGGCTTTGGAGTCTCTGTCTCTCTCTGTTTTATTTCTCCTTGTTTGTTGCAGCCTCAATCGAACTATTTTGCGTGAGATCGTTTCGATATCGTTTGGAATCTTTGCTATTCCCATTCCCATTCCCATTTCTATTTCTATTGCTCTTGTGGTTGCTCTTGTTGTTCATGTTGTTGTTGTTGTTGTTGTGGCAATGTTTCTAATTTCTTGAGGCATTCCATTGCCTGTTTAAGCAGTTCCTGCTCAGCCAAACATATCACATTCTTAGTTGTATCTCAAAGATACATATAATTTGTAGCTGACAATGACAGCTAAAGATGATCTTTCAATGGATTTTTCTTAGTTTCATCGCCACTTTTTGTGCAACAGTCGCAAATAATTGGAGATTTTAACGCTTTCTATTATGATATATACTGAAAGTTCCAAATGGAAAGGCAAAGAATTGTTTAGCAGAATTGCCTGAAAGTTTAGTCTAAATAGTTTTGAAATAATTATGATTTTTATAGTTAACGAGTTTTTAATCGCTCTTAAATTAATGTTATCTTTATGGCTTTGATTTTACTTATTTAATAACAATTTCCTCTCTGAGAAGAAGATGTTTGCAGACTATTTTTTAAGACGCCAATCATAGTGATAAAATACCTGACTGCAAGTTTATCTACTCAGCAAATTCTATGCTCCCTTTTTAACTCTTATCTCTAAAATAGATTCTGCTATTTGTTTTACTTTTTTTTGTTGATCATTTTGTCAGTCTTTTATTTTTCAGTTAACTTTTTTATTTTTATCTGAATACTTATAGTTTTTATCTCTAAATTGAATTATTTAATTTGTCTTGCTTTATTTTGATAATGATTTTGTCAAGTTATTCATTTAGCTGTATTGAAGAACTTTAAATTGTGTTTTTTCATTTATTTCATTTCTGTAGATGATTTTACCACTTATTTTTTAATTTAATCTTTAATTTTATTTATATTTCAATGATTATAAAATTACATAAATTAGTTTTTTAAATTTATAATATTCATTATATTTTAATCAATTTTCCATTTGTTTTTTTTTTTGCTTTTTTTGATGATAATTTTTCCAAGTTTTTTTTTTTTAGTTTTAATTGGAAAAATTATCGATCTTAACTCAAATTTAATTAAATATTATGTTTTTTAGCTGCAGATTGTAGTCTCTGCTTTGGTTTTTGTTTATATTAGCTTTACTTGCTGTTTTTTTGTGTAAAAAACTTGAAAAAAAATTGATGAGTTTTCCAGTGTATAGAATCTTGTTAGTTGCCTTTTGGCCATGCAACGATTTGTTTCTTCAACTTCAACAGTGCATTTTGTTGGTTCTAAGCTCTGCTATTCGTTGTTTAGGCCATAAATTATAGACAGTTCCTTGCAGGAAAAGAAAGAGAGGGACAGGAAGAGGCAGTTAATGAGAGCAAGGGAGAGAGGGGGCAGAGTGTGACGTATCCGTTGGCGCTTCTCAAGGTGTTTTCATCTTTTAAATTGCTTAGCAATTTTCTTTTTAACATTTTCTAGCTGATTTTTATTCCTGTTGTTTTTGTTTTTTGTTTTTTTTTCGGGCCTTTCGTGCGGCGGTAAAAATGATGTTGCAACAAGAAGAACTTCTGCCTCTTCTGCCAACAAGGGAAGGGGCAACTTCACATGCAACTGCGAGATTTGTTCGTGGCTCGTTTTATTTATTATGATTATTTATTTTGTTTTACTTAGTTGAGTTTTTGGCTGTGTTTAGTTGCCACAGATGTTGTTGCAACATGAACACGGAATGGAGAATGGAGTTTGCAGCCAGCTGTGGCCAGAAGATGTACACACAAACACAAACACACACGCACACACATACATATACTAGACATTTGTATGTGTGTGTGTCCACATGGCAGTTTAGTTCGTTGTGTTTTTTTTTGCCGCAGATTGATTAGTTTCGTTCCAAGTTTTTTTGGTTGTTGCTTCGACACTTCTTTTTTTTTTTCTTGATTTTTGTGTTTGCCTGCAAAGTTCAACAAACGCTGCTGCTGCTGCCGCAGCTGTGCCACGCCCACGCCCATGCCGCCCACTTTTGGGCGCATTTTGTTTGCTTTAAAATGGTTTTTTTTTTTTTTGTAACATTGCCGATAAACTTGACGGCGTCTCGCTGCCCCTTACTACCCCCCTTCCCCTTCCTCATTCTCTTTTTGCCACACACATGTGTGGCATACCCAGTAGCACTTTTTGTATGGAAAAGTATACAGATTTCCAGCCGAACTTGCAGCCGGTATGTGCAGCCACTTTGTGTAAAGTTCTAATTCGCTTTTACATTAGCGTGGCCGGGGTAATTCGGTATACGCTAGCTGAAGACCTGCCGAAATTTTCCGGCACGGTTTGCGGGGGTACCCGCTGAAGACGTACGGAAAATTTTACATAGACGTTCAGCGGTGGGAAATTTTTGCCCTGGCTGTAGGCCACTGGGAAATTGTGCCGAATTGGCGCAAAAAATTATGCACACAAGAAATTTATTAACTTTTTTTTATTTTAATGCACTTCATTTTAAACTTAATATCAGTTCACTTATAATAAAACTTAAAACTAACTTTACTTATTATTTAATTCCTCCTGGCCACAGCATTCGGTTGAAGGGTCAATCTGAAATTTAGAATCAATTAATTGTTTGTTGTAAGAGCATTAGAATGATTAATTCTTACCTAATTGTTGGTCGATTTGCCTCCTAAAGAGCCTCCTACAAGTTGATTCAAAGAAAATACAATAATTATAACAAATTTTGTGTTTAATTGATTATTTGTGTAATTTACTTACGTGTGATGCTCTCCTGGACTTGCTGGCAACAGCTATGATCTTCGTCATAGGGCAATTAAGTCAGGCGATCTATTAGGTTAAAAATACAATGAAAATAATCATTAATTTATATATTTATAGTTAAAACTTACCATATTTTACACTTTCTGCACAATGACAAAATACACAAACGAAGGGCTGCAATGTCTTCGGTAGCCGATAATAGCATTGTCAGCCCTTTGTATTTATCGATAACCGCCACGATAATAATATTTAATAATAAAACATAATTTTATCATATTTTAAAAATGCTTAATTAATAAAATAAGTTATTCAATATATTACGTTTGTTATGAATTCTTTTAACCATAGAGAAATACAGCATAGTATGGTTGGAAACTTATGAAAAGTGTTTTCGATATTTATTGCCAGTCGTTTGCAACGTTAAGTTGGCTGCAGCTGCAGTCCCTAGGGACTTTTTTTCTTGCAGCAAAAATTACTGCGGAAATGTGTAAGAAAGTTTCGGCTACCTTTCAGCGGCCTCGCCCTGAAAACGTAGCGGAAACTGGCCTGCAGCTTTGCCACTCAATTTTTCCGGCAGAAGACTGCGTGTATTTTGTTCACCACATGCCTTCAGGTTCTACTGGGTAGTTTTTTTTTTTTTTTTTTTTTTTTTTTTACAAAAATCCTGTCGGAAATTTAGCTGGGCCAGAGCAACGAACATTTGTGGCTGCCACACCTACCACGCCCAGGCTAGGCGGCTGCTTGCCACTTGCAAGTTGCAAGTGGGTGTTGCATGCCCCCCCCCTGCCCCCATGCTGCTGCTGCTGCTTGCAACATGTTGCATATATGACGAATTTTGAGTGCTGCGTGTGGGCGCCACAAAATCGCAGAAAAACTGCAGTTGAAACGACGCTTGCAACACGGCCAAAGGCGATGGGCGATTGGCGATGGCGATGGCGACACGACTCTTGATAAGAATTGAGTTACACACAGACACACACACACACACACACTAACAGACACACACACACACACAAATTTATAAGAGGGGCGACATTGATGTTGACAAACTTGCGACGCGGCGTGGCATGGCGCTTTTACCAAACGACAACAACAACGACAACAACGATAACAACAGCAACAACAACAACTCGTTTCGCTTGTTGTTGTTGTTGTTATCGTTGTTGTTGTCGCGTTGTTTTATGTACTTGAGCTCCAGTTTATGACTTGTATTAGTCGCAGACCTGCAGCACTTTGTACAATATCTTTTTTTTTTTTTCCTCTTCTTCGTGTTGTTGTCAATACACTAAATTTAAAGAGGGGTATAACTATTTGGTCAGCGAATATGCAACGTGGATATAAAGATATAAGGAAATAATATATAAATATAAGGATAAACATATAGATAAATAGATATTGTTACAGACATGTCTAAATATATAGTCATAGATATGATATAGAAAATTTGATGGCAAATACTGTTCAGAATGTATGTAATTAAAGATATATATATAATATAGTAATAAAAAAAGGATGTATTTTTATGTAGATGTAAATAAAGTAAAAGATACAATCATAGATATGGGAAAATCATGGTTATGAACATAAAAAACATATTATGTTTTTATTTTTATAGTATGCCAAGTAAAGTTATTGACAATAACTTATTATTATTTATTCAACCCAATGGATTTCTTTATATCACTGGTTTAAAAATTTATTAGCATCTCTAAGTAAATAAATAAAAAATTACAAATAAAATACAAGAAAACCAATTTTATACTTATATCTTATTTGGTTAGTTTATATATAACATAAGGTTTTGTAGTCCATTGAGAATTTGCCATAGGAAATTCAAGCTGCTTAGACTTTTTAAAGCTCGTAAAATAGAAAACTCATCTCCCAGCCACATTTGCTTCTTTCTGTACAAATTTCTAGGATCTATATTTCAATCTATATCTCAACTAAACTAAGCGGTAAATTAGGTTTATATTAAAGTATATCTGTTAATTCAATTTATCAATAACAAGTGTCACTAAATTCATCATAAGCTCATAAAATATTTACAAACATAATTTGTTTTTAATTCCTTTTTATAAATTTCTTGGAATGCACTTTTTCAAGTTTAATTCTGAACATACTTGATTTATTTTAATTTTTGCAGAAGAACAATATGTTGAGGAAATTACTTAATAACAATTTGTATCTTTTAAAGTAATATCATTCTAACTCACATAGAAATTTATATTCTAAAAAAACATTATACATTAGTATTAGATTCGGTAGAAAACTACAAACAATGTCAAGGATCGTTAAAGATCGGATTCTATTCTATCACTATAAAGCAGAGCTTAAATTGAAACCACTCGAATTGTCCGCAAGGGTATTTAGAGCTAGTTAATTGCTCTATCTGGCTGTTAGATTGAGGGAGTGGGAGAGTGAGTAGATGAGTAGAGAGAGGGAGAGAGAAGGAGGAGGGAGGTAGTGGAGTAGAGGTGCCACTCCACAGTTTATTTGCTTTTATTCTGCTTGCCTTTTTTCCAGGTAAGCCAATGCAACTAAACAGGGCAACAACTGAATAACTGAAAAACTGAACAACTGATGGCAATGGAGTTTATCTGGCGACAGCCAAGTGTTTGTCATTGTTGTTGTTGTTGTGTTCATTGTTTGCCTGGCCCCCATGGGCTCTGTTTATCAGTACTTTTTTTGTGGGGCGTTGCAGGCCCTAATTTGGGGGCGTCACAAATTGGGGGGCGTTCAACCGAAGTTACATTTTAGGTCGACTTTGTTTTTTTTTCGTATTGTGATTTTTACTTAAGCGGAAATTTGATTTTAAGTGAACTTGTTCACGTGAACTAGATCTTTTAGCAAATGAACAAGTTCATTTGAACCAAATTTGTGTTTCAAACAAATGTTTAAACTAATTATTTTGTAAGGCTGAACACTTTAATAACTTACAATGTGTCAGCTAAAATTTAAAGAACTGGTTAGTTTCACTTATGAACTAGCTCGCTTCATTGTACTGTATGCAACTTTCTCAATGGTCAGTTTAACTAGTTCACTAGTTCACAATCTTTTCTCTACACTCGAAAAGAGCTTGTGTGTTTTTTTCTGCCTCACTCTCACTTTCTTGCTATGTCTTGAGAACTTTTAATTAACTCGCCTTCCTCTTTGTGCTGCATTCGTAAACGTTTTGGCTGGCAATAAACCAACAAGTTTATTTCAAAAGTGTGCCAAATGAACCATTATGAACCAGTTGAGATGCCTAAGAGTCAACATAATAACGGTTATTAATATTCGGCGCGCTCTTTGAGTGAATATCTAAGCATACGACTATTCAATTAGCATAATTGCAAAGAGTTGGTCTTGGATTGGGCTGGATGTTAGACTCGGTCTCAGACTGAGGCCCGAGGCTGGTTGAGAGCTACTGTGCCCAGTTTTCGAGTGGGTGTCAAGTCGTCGTTTGTCGTTCGTTGTGTTTCGTGCGAGTGACGCCTGGCTTGGAATTTATGAAGCAGTGAGAATGTTTCGTTGACGATTTTTCGTTAATCATACAGCTGGAAAAGCATTTCATTTCTTTCTTTCTTTATTATTTTTTAGAGTTTTTCTTTCTCATTTTTTTTTTTTGTAATTAAAAAGCAAATCACGTTTCTTTTTATGATTTTTTTTTTGTTATTTGGGATTTTTCTTTTGCGTAGGCAGCGCTGCTTTCGTTTCGTCTCGGTTCGTTTCATTTCATTTCATTTCGGTTTGGTTTGGTTTGGGTTTGGATTGGTAGTGAAAGTGCGCTACCCGGATAATGGAACCCTCGGGGTTTGAATTCAATTCAAGTCTCGCCAAACAAACAATTTTCTAACATTGTTCACACATTTTTCATTTCTATTTCCGTTTGCAGTGAAAAATCACAGTTAATTAATTCACATGCAAACCGTGCATTGATCCATGTCCATCGAACTCGAATCATTTATCGAATTATGTCACATGCGTGTTTTGAGTACCTTCCTCGTCCCCCATTCCATCCCATCTCATTCCGATAAAGCCGCATTTTGAGTCACTTTTCTCAGTTTTGTTGGGCTCAATTAATTGGCAACGCTTCGTTGAGCACAAAACACACTTAATGGGAGTGCTGAAACAAGAAATACCCTGTAATAAAAAAAAAAAAAAATAATTTATTTTAACTGACATTGCTGTCGAAGTAACCACTTAAATCTAAGAAGTCTAGCTAACCCCTTTCAGGCATTTTATTGGCACTGGGTATAATGAGGTCGGAAAATGCGACAGTAAACGAAATTTTGTAGCTTGTGAAAATTATGTCAACAGCCAAATTAAAACTGTCCATTGAAATGGTAAAAAGCCATCAAAAAATTAAATGCGTCTCCAATTTGCTAGCCTTATTTTTGGCATGCACATCACAAAAAAATAATAAAATCATACAAAATTGGGCTGGCCGAGTAAATTGCGAACGCCTTTTTAATGACTTCCGAGCAGAAACAGAAACATGCGATGATGAGAGGGAGGCGTTATTCCAATTTAGATGCCCCAAAAACGATTGTCAATATGAAATTTTGAGTCAACTGGTTATAGAGCTTCCTTATAAAATTCTCCAGTTTCCCCTGGGCAATTGGTTTTGCTGAGTTACGACTGCTAATAGCAAAAATTGCAATTCATATTGAGAAATTGCTAAATAAATCTTTGTAGTACATAAATTTTGTTGTCTATCGGTTTCTTTGAACTACAAAGAAAAAAAAACTAGTTTTTAAAATGCAAAATTGTGCTACGGCTGTCAAAGCTTCACTGATATGAACGAAAAATGACACTTGAATTATGCCTACGTGAGTTTGAAGTGAATTTGAAGCTAAATTTGTAATTTGGCGCCCAACGTGGGAGTAAAAAAAAAACAAAACTAAACTTTATGACAAACTGAGCCAAGTTACTAGTATATCCTTTTGTTTGAGATCGGAAAACGACACTTGAATTATGTCTACGTGAATTTAAAGCTTAAAAAGGTAAAAAACTGTTGTTAAGGACAAACTGAGCCAAGTTATTAGTATATCCTTTTGTTTTGAGGTCGTGTGTGCGCCATTGATTGCTAACAAACAATTAGAGCAATTGGCAGACAATCAGCGGGAGGCGTTCACCATGCCCATTATATCCACAAGCTATTGCTGCTGTTGTTGTTGGTTAACTCCCCTTTTAGCCACCACTTGGGCACGACCCAATTACAAACCTTGTTGGTTGACTGCACCCACCACACAAACAGGGCCACAGGCAGAGGCAGAAGGCAACTCACCCGCTGGCTGGCAATTAATAAGCCGCCAGTTCAAATGCATTTGCAATCTAAATACAAATTACGCATACGCCACACATAAGTTGTATTTCTTTTTCTCATATTTGTATACCCTATAAAATGTGTTGAGGAGATGTGACAAAATAAAAGCTGCGATTTGATGATGAATAACAACTGAGCTGCTGACATTGCTGAATTATGTTTGATCTTAGGATTGAAGATCATTTTAATATAGCTTAAGATCGACTAGTTAAGACTCCTTAATTTCAGAGATTTAAAAAGAACGTTAAGAACTGGAGAGATATTAATTATCTAGGCTGATTAAATAGTTAAAATCGCTTTGACGTTAGATATTTTAATTGAAGAATGAATTTTACAAATCTTAACACAAAAGTTTCTATTAATAAACTTTTCTTTTGTTATGATCTAACTGAAAGATTAAGATTATATATGTATGAGATATGATCCAAGATCAGTTTGTTCTGATAGATTTTATTAGCTGATTGTAGTGTCTACTATGTATTCAACATTTTTTTTTAGAAAAATGTGCAATTCGATAAAGTCTAACTGAAATTTATCTAACATTTGCCAAAATGATGTATAATTTAAAAAAAGAAGCAATTTTCAATGCTTGTGCACTGACTACAGGGTATCTGTCAGTTGAGCGCACTCAACTAGAGTATTTTTAGTTGTTGGCGCTATTCAAATATTGTTGTTGTTGTTGTATTTTTTGTCGAGGGTAGCGAAAAAATATTGTAATTTGGCTAATGTTGTAATGGCAAATGGATCTGGCGAATATTTTGCGCGCATTCTTCAGAACTTGTTTGGGTTTTGCCACTAGAGAAAAAAACCAGAGAGGTGTTTCAAGTGCTGACCGAACCCGAACTCGAATCCGAAACTTGAAGCTGACCAAACAGAACTCAAACTGAGAACTTGAGCTGGACAGTCGAGTTTTGTAAGCTGCCCACGCGTCTAGCAAAAAAATAAAACAAAATAAAAAAAAAAAAAACAGAAAAAAAGGCGCTGTTAGGAGGCAGCTGCAAAAGACAACGCACTCAGGGCTACAGAATATTTTATTTATTTTATTTTTTAATCCTGTCAGTTTAAATCAAAATTTTACATAATATTAAATGACTCAATTGTATTTGACTTTTCAAAGGTATTTAAGATCAGCTGCTACTAGTTGTCATTAAATAAAATCAAATAAAAATAGAGTGCTGCAGCCCTGGTTATATGATGGCTAATTGCCAGATTGCCACAATTTGCTGGCAGCTTCCGTTTCATTGGGCCATTTTTCAACGCTTCGTTCGTTGACGTTGATTGCCGGCCGCAGGCAATGTTTTTTTTTGTTGTGATCCTCTAAGCGATCGAGGGATCCTCCAGCTGGAAACGCTCATCATTTGCATGCCCCGGCAGCTCATTGAATGTCAGCAATGAGTGCAATTTGCTGTTGTTGTTGTTGTTGCTATAGGCTTCTCAATTGCCACAAATTGCTGCGGCTCGATCTTTTGTTGCAAACTTGCAAGCAGCAAGATCAGCAACCAGAGTGAACAGCAGCGTTCACAATAAATTCCAATCAAATTGCTGCTGCCCTGAGACTGAGACTGAGAATGAGATGGAGATGGGGTTGGAGATGGCGACTCTGAGCTGCACCTGTTGCAGCATTGATTGAAAACTTGTTGCAACCAGCAGCAGCAGCAGCAGCAGCAGCAGCAACATCAGCAACATAGGCGCGGCCCATCAGCTGTCAGCAATTTGTTGTGATCAATTTATTAAAAAAAAAGAAAAAAATTCATCAGTTGCAAGTTGCAAGCAAAGTTGAAGGACGCATCTCGCCTTGGGGGTCAGGGCTGCCTCATGTGGCACAGTCAAGAGAGACACGATAATCACAGTCATCAGTTGCACAGCGCGTCTCATCTGCATAAATGCAAGCAATCCACAATTCACAATCGGCAACTGGCTTTTACAGACCCTTCTCCTCTTTGCCCCCCCTCTAAAGTCTTATTTCCTCCAGCCTTTGTCTACTTGCCCCCTTGGGGCATGGCAGCCACCCAGCAAGTTCATGGAATTCGCAGCTATTGTAGCACCTTCCACTTGGAATTTGTCATTGTTCGCTGGTCTCCAGCAATGGCTGTGGAAATTTTTCCGTTTTTCCATTTTTTTTTTTCACAGTCATCGTATGATAATTTAACTAAATGATTCAGCGAATTTGAAAATGAGCAGCGAAACATGAGAAAATTGAACCCTGTTGCTTTTCTCCATGTGAATATTTGAAATTCCTGCAGATATTAAGCCAATATTTGGCGAAGAAACAAACTAATATTCAGTAAAGTATTTTCTAGTATGCCTGTTTTAAAATTTAGTTATTCCCGCTCGTTTCCTTAAATTTTTTGATTACAAATCAGATTTAGAAAATTTCAAAAATATCAATCACTGAAATAATTTACTGTATGAATGAGAAATTTTCAGACTTTTAGTTGGAATTTTCCGGAAATGGACACAACTTTTTATTGTAAAAAAATGATTCTAACTCTTATTTTTAATTGACAGCTAATTTTAGTGATGATTTCTTAAAAACATTTAAATTTAATTGTCATATGATACTTTATTTTTTAGATAAATAATTCTAATTTCTTTTACTAGTTTATTAAAGTTGCTTTCACACGAGCGTGTTTTCACCGACACTTTTTGTCAAAAAAGTGTCGGTGTCGTGTGAACAGTCAGCGATGGAAATAGGACGTGTTCTAATGCCTACTAGATTGAGGCACTTTTGTATGAATCTTCTCAGAGTGTGACCAGGTTTCTGCGAGAACAAAAACCGATGGTATTTTTGCTTGACAACCGATGCGAATTATGTGAATGGCAAAATTCACCGACGGTGAAAAAGTGCTCGTGGGAACGGGCTTTAATTAAAATAAACAAATCACTTTTGTATTTTAAAAATCCATAAAATTTCAATAACAAAGAAGCTGTTGCTTTTTACGATATACTATGAATTAGAAGTTCTAATAATTTTGCACAAAGTAGGCTAAGTCGGTTTCATAAAGAGTAGAAGCTCGTAAGAAAATATAAATAAGAAATTTCTCTCATCGTCAACAGGTAAAATTTTTTCCTAAAATTTTTTTTTCATAAAATAATTCTTTTATCGTAAAATCTATAGAGCTTTTCTTTAGCTAGTAGTGTGTGTGTCCCCAAGTGAAGTGAAATTAGTAAAAATGTCAGAGAATAATAACCAAGGTCGACGAAAGAAGCGAACATCGCGGGCTACACGGGCCGGCCTTGTGTTTCCACCTAGCCGCATAGAGCGAAAGCTGCGCAGGGGCAAATATGCCGATCGTATTGGGAAGAAAGCTCCAGTTTATATGGGTGCAGTTATTGAATATTTGGTAGCTGAAGTTTTGGAGTTTGCTGGTGATGAGGCCCATAAGGCCAAGAAAACTCGAATCACTCCACGTCATATACAGCTGGCCGTATCCAATGATTTGGAGCTATATAATTTACTCGCGAATGTTATAATTGCCGAGGGAGGAGTTTTGCCGAACATAAACACGGTACTTTTGCCCAAAAAGGCCCAGAGGACCTCGATCGAAAACGAAGAGACCTCGACCGAAAACGAAGAACCAACCAACGAGGAACCAATAAACGAGGAACCAATGAACGAGGAACTAATGAACGAGGAACCAATGAACGAAGAACCAACTAACGAAGATCAACCAACAGACAATTAAAGATTGCCAAATTCATTTAATTTAATTATGTTCAAGAAATCGTTGTTTGCGCCATTGCTAAAAATTTTGTTAAACGTACTTTTAAATTATAAATAAAATTATGTTAAACATACATTTGTATCTTATATTTTCTATAAATAGGTAAAAGTGCTTTCAGACGAGCATTTTTTCACCGACACTTTTTGTCAAAAAACTGTCGGTGTCGTGTGAACAGTCGGAATTTAAAAAGCTTCGGCTTTTCACCGGTGCTCACCGATGGAAATAGAACGTGTTCTATTTCCATTTTTTTGTCGGTCGAATGCCTACTAGATTGGCATTTTTGTTTGACAACCGATGCGAATTATGTGAATGGCAAAATTCACCGACGGTGAAAAAGTGTCGGTGAAAACACGCTCGTCTGAAAGCACTTTTACCAACATTTTTCAACACTTCTTTTGATCGGTTTCGACAGGTAGAAAATGTTCAATATTATTACAAGCTGGATAAAGTTACTTAATGTAATAAATATTACAAAAGGTATATAAACTTTGTTTAAATATTATAATTTCAAAACAATTTTGAATTGTGAGTCTTAAAGATGATGCCAAGCATTCTTTAAAGACTTCGAGGGAATCTGAAAAAAAGCCAGCAAATAAATGTTTAATATATATAGATTTGTATTTATGTTGTTTTTTGCAACGTTGTCATAATTGAGACAGCAAATTAGCAAAGCGATAGCAAACAACAGAGAATTTGGTTAGCTGAGACTTGAAACTTGGGCACGAAAGCAATGCGGATGTTGCAGCCATGAATAGATGCATTCATGTTGCAACTGCAACTGCAACTGCCACAACGAAGGGCAGAGCAATTGATGCCACAGCTGGCAAGATCACAGATCTCAGATCACAGATCACACAGATCACGATGTGGTTCGCTCACGCTAATGAACGCTGATGATGATGGAGTATGGATAACTTTCTGACTCAACTCGACTTCGACTTCGGACTGAGCTGGACACCACTGGACATTGATAGAGAGAGAGAGAGAGAGAAAGAGAAAGAGAAAGAGAGAGGGGAGAAGAAAGAGATGAGAGACTGGTTGATGTTTTTGCGTGCCGCAATTTCAATTTGTTTGGCACTTGACTTGGCAGCCGCAAACTCATGTCTTTCACTTTGTGGTGCGACTTGCGCAAACATTTTACTTATGGAAGATGGACATTGGAAGATGGGAGATGGAGATGGGAGCTGGTAGATGAGAGATGGGAGATGGGAGATGGATGGTGTGCTTGCTGGATGCTACTGAGTAGAGCATGCCACTTGATTGTCTGCCTCGGACTCGGCCTCCATCTCAGCGAATCTGCAGCTGCACTTGAACTGAAATGCGTCAACAAAATGGGAAAGTACAAATAGAAACTGGGCACCACTCGTACTCGTACTCGTACTCGGTAGTAGCACCAACATTTTGCACCACACACTCTGGTCACTAACGGTCTACAAATTATAAAAAGTAAAAAAATAAAAACCACTGGTGACTGCTGTTTGTCGCTTTGCTTGGATGCGTTCGGTTTTTAGCCTTGAAAGCATGCGGCAACTTTGTTATGGAAAACTGGTAGGAAACTAGCTGCAAGCGAGCATAAACGTTTGTTAGAGACCCTGTAGTAGTTGCTCTGTAAGAGAAAAGCAATAGATAAAAATAAATAAATAATAAAAAATAAAATTAAAAATTTTACAAATATTAAATAAGAGAATTTAAGAATGCTACATTTTGAAGTTTGAACTCGAAACTTGATTCATATCTTAGTGATGCCTAAGAAGTAAGCTTTTTCTTTTTATTCAAATTGTCATTATTCATTATTAAAGCAAACTGATTCTGATTTGGATATACAGAAGCCCACATATCAATTTACGTGCCTCTAGCTCTTAAAGTCTCTGAGATCCTACTGCCTTTTGACTAACTTTATAGACTCTTTATACTTTTTAAAGTACAGGGTCTTAAAATGCGGTCAAATGCAGTGACAGCAACACAAGGTGAAGAGAGTGATGCAGGGAGGGAGCGAGGGAGAGATGGAGAGGGGTAGACACTGGTGCATCAGTCTGTTCCGGTTACAGGCTAAATGCCACGCCCAGCGCCCAGCGGAAATGCAAGTTGCGTTAAGCACGAACTCTTATTTCTCACCTCGCACAGTCATTGGCCATTATCTTGGCCATGTTTAAACGCGTGTTTATCTGCGTTTGCTGTGTCAACTCTCATAACCGATATAGCCCTCTTTTAACCCCTTCCTGCCCCCTGTCCCACTTCTATCCCGACTTCTTATTCTTATTCTTTGGCCCGTTCTCTACTTTGTGTCGTCTTTTTTTTTGTTGTTTTTGTTTGGCTCGCCCTTTTCCGTTTCTGCTTTCCTTTATGGCCATTGCCTTCGCCTTTGCTCTGTGCTCTGAGCCACATCTCTCAGCTCCTTGTTTGTTTCCCACCTTTTGCTTATCACACTCACACACACACACGCACACGCACACCTAAAGATGCTGAGATTCAGATACAGATACATTCTGTTTGAAAATGCCAACTTCATAAATTCAAACACTTGGCCGTGTCTTTTCTTTCCCCCCCTTCACATACCTGTCTCTCCTTAGTCTGCCCCTATGCGATCATTGTCCTAATCCAAATTCCCACTACAGTCGTCTTTTTCATCCTTAACACACTTGTTTGGATACCCTTTCTCTAGGACCCCATTTACATTTCTGAAATGTATCTTTAACAGTTCTTAACTTTATCTGCATTTAAAGATGGTTTTTGATTTTGATATTATTAAAGAACAGAAAACTTATTACATTATTAATAAAACTATATTCAGTTATTTTTATCTTAATTGCTCTAGTCAATTATCTGTTAAACTTTTACGCTTCTACTTTTTTAGACACAGCATTCTCTTCATGAATGTCAAATTGGAATCTTAGTTAAATCTAAGATACTACGAGTATCTGAAATGTTTACTCAAGAGTTGTTGACTTTATCCCCATCAAAAGATTGCGTTTAGCTATGACACTTTTCTCTACTTTTTTTTTTTATAATATTGCGTATATTTTAAAGATGCTTTCAGCAAATCTTTTTAAGTTTTTTCTATTTGTTTTCCATAAAAAAACTAAGCGTTTTCTTCATGAAACTTGCTAGATGTATATATTTTAAGCTAACTGAAAATATTTAAATATTTGATAAGAAGATCATAAAACTAACTCTTATATTCTCTTATATTTATGACTAATTGTATACAATTTGGCTGATTGATATACTGCTAAAATTAGGTACAGCTCTTTTATGACATATCATATATAAGATGAGTGCAATATATCAAAGAATATCTTGAACAAACTTAAACTTTATCTGCGTTTTCACACCTCTTGTCATAGTGCAATCTTAGTACAAATTAGTCCTATGATTAAAAAGCTTAATCTTTGTGAAAAATAACTAAGTGATATAATAAGACTCTGTTCAAGTTTAAATTTTTGGAGTGTATTTAAATTTCGACGTGACAAAAATGTATAGTTTTTCAGTCTTTTTTTTCCATCTTCATTTTTTTATCCCATCTTTCAGTGCTGTTTTTGAGCATCATTGTGTGTGTGTTGTTGTTGGTGTTGTGGCGACAACTATTTGGGCGTTGCACCTTCGTCTCTTTTTCTGTCTACTTCTCATATTTTATTATATTTTTTCTCCATTTCCATATCAATATTTATTCAACAACAACAAAAAGCAGAGGCTGAGCTGAAGAAGTGGGGAACAGATGAAGTTTTTTCAACTTATTCGAGGGTGCAGGATCGCATTCCTCTTTATTATTATGATTATTTTAATTTGCGGCTTGGAGACGAACCGAAAAATTGTTGAGTTATGCGTTGTTGAATGTTTCCCTTCCCCAACGAAATGAAAAAGGCGCGTTCAAGGTCGCAACCAAGTGTTGCCAGATGGTTGACAGATGCCTGCCAGAGGGCGTGCCAAGTCACTGAAAATGTCACTATGTGCATTTTGCAGCTGCTGTGACAAATAATAAAATTACACTTTTCCATCTTCGCCCGTTCAACCAACTGTGCACAAATTGACCAACTGACCAAAAATCTGACAATTTGTTCATTGTTCGCAGTCAATCGGCTGGGAAAAATGCCCAGCATCGAATTGAGGGAGGAAGGAGGAGGAGTGAACGTTGCCGGAAGCAGTCACTGGACGGCGTCAAAATCCATTAAGCATAGACCAATTGCCAATTAGGCAGCCAAAGTATTAAGTTACACAAGCCACCTCCTCCCCCGCACACTCACAATTCCAATTCCATCACCATCTCCATCTCTAACTTCATCATCCAACTCCCAAACGCCATCGACGTCGTCGTCGTCGTCGTCGTCACTTTCGCTACTGTGCAAATCTGTCCAATTATTGTGTGTGTTCGCTGAGAAGGTGGTTGTTGTGAGGGAGCAGGAGCTGGAATCCAAACGGGGGGTGGGAGTACAGTAAAACACCATAGATGGTCAATTTTAATTAGCAGCAGCCGTCGTCGTCGTCGTCGTCATTGTCGTCGCCAGAGATCGCGCAGTTATTTCATCAATGACATTTAAAGCTTCATTAAAAGTCCTGCCAAACGGGGCAATGGGGCCATATTTGGGGGCAACGCAGGGCCCCCGAGTTGTCACCAGGCACAGACACAGCCACGGCCCAGGGATGCCATCTCTAAGGCCGATCGCATAAATTTCATTTGATTGCTGCTGTTCACTAACGAGCCTAGAGATGGACATCGAAACGATAATTATGCGAGCATTTCGATTAGTGACGTGAAAAACATCGATAAAAGGATTCAACGACTTTTATTAAATCAATTTACATTCTAGAGATGGAACTCAGAACGATAATTGTATTAATGTATCGATTATTGATGTCAAAATCTTCGATACAACGATTAAACTACTTTTATTTAATCAATATACATACTAGTGATGGACATCAAATCGAAAATTGTTGGAATGTATCGATTATTTATTTTAAAAACATCGATAATAGTTTTATCGACTTTTGTTAAATCAGTTTGCCCATATATTTATGTATTTCATCTTATTTCCGATTAATTGATATATATGTAGCATGTTTAAAGTCGATTTATCGATCGATTTTGTTGATTAGACTAACGTTATATTTTTAGTTTTATTAGAGGAATTTGTGAAACCAAAAAATCAATTTATCGATTTTTGTAGAGGTGATTTCAACTTGATGTCAAATGTTTTTGATGAATCGATTTTATTGGTCTTAATTGAAAAAACGATTTACTCTATAAAAATATATCGATTTTGACTGATGATAGTGACTTTTTCACTAACATTACACTCATTGTTTACACCATTTAAACTATGATTCAGATTTTGACCAGATAAGGACAATTTCCTAATGAAATATTTGCGAAAAGTATCAACAAAGTTGATACCGAAGATAACATTTTTATTGGGATGATTCAGTGGTTATCAGTGCATATCATAAGCTATCATAGTCCCATTCTTCTGGGGATGAATCTGAAGATAAAAACAGAATTAAATATACATATATAAAAATACTTGCGTTATGTGTCACAAAGACTTTTATTCATAGGGTGATTCAAAGAAAAAATGCATGTCAAATAGAAAACATTATTAAATTCTTGCGAAATGTAAAAAAAACCATTTTATTTTTTCTTGTAAAGCTTAAAAAGATAAGGAAAACTCAAAAAAATGGTGGATGAATCAATTTCCTTGTTACATGTCTTACAAAGCTTTAAATTCTTTAAGTAATTGAAATGCAAGAATTGTAATGGTATTTTAGATTAAAACATCATTCGATTCATAATATTTATTAAGTATTTATGTATACTTATTATAAATCGAATAAATTTTTTTTTATTTGAAGTAAAAATTTGAAAAATATCATTCGGTTTGCATTTTACCTTCTCAAATTTCGATCCTAATTTAAATTTATTTCCTAATTAATATTTTCTTATATTTGACTTTTAATTTTTTTTATTCCATTTTTGAAGAGCCTATATTTTGTTTTTTTCTGTGTTTATTTCCTAATTACATGTTACGAAATTTTGTTTGTATTTTTACTTTTTTTTTTTTTCAATTTTGATATTCTATTTTTCAAATTTTCTTCAATATTCTTCAAAATATCGTGGCACGTTGTCATCGCTGGTTAAGAAAGATGCTGTCTGCCCACAATTTGTTGGCCACTATGACAAATTCAACGAAAGCATCCACTCCACAGCCGCCCATCCTACTTCTGTCTCCTCGCCAACTCCTTCAGTCCATGTCTCTGGACTCTGTATCAGTCTCCGTCCATTCCTGTTGCCATTAAAAATGCAAGTTGCTTGGCCAGTTCTTCAGTTGGTAGTTGACTTGTTGATGTTGTTGTTGTTGTTGGGCTTTGTTTTGTTTGTTGGGTCTGCGCTCCTTCGTTACGTTTTGCTCGCCTGTTTCGCTTTTACTTAACATTTTTAGCCTTTGTGCCGCTAATTGGCAGAAAATACCAAAAATGGCAATGCATGACGACGATGATCATAATGATGATGATCATAATGATGGTGATCATGTTGCTTATGTTCATGATAATGATGATGATGTTTGTTGGGCGATGTCTATGGCGATGGTTCGCATTTGCAATCTAATGAGCGGCATGCCGTTTGTCTAACAGTGGCAATGGCAGCGCCCAAAAGGGTTTATCGATGACCGCTGACCGATTGCCGATAGACAATTGCCAAAACTTTCATCACTAATTGACAGCTAGTTACAACGGTTACAGGTTATCAATCAAATGTCCATAATTGAAATTGTAGCTCCACCCAAAAGATTTTTCGATGTCCGATAAACGATTTTTTATGTTAGCTAAATGTTAGCTAGGGACAAGAGGTAGAGATTATCCATAAAATTTCCTTAATTGACAATTGTAACTCCACCAAAAACCGTTATCGATTACTGGTAAAAAAAAATTTCGATAAACAATTGCCAACACTCTCAACACTAAATAGTAGATAGGAACAAGTCTTAAATTATTATCGCTCATATTCCTTTTATTAACAATTCTGGTTGTTCTTAGATGGTTTATCGATAAACAAACAAATTACTTTATATCGATAGGCAAAACTCTTATCAGTAATTAGCAGCAAAGTCCAATGACTTTTTCTTTCGATGTCCGAATATCACTTGATATCCCTCTGTTGATAATTCTGGCTCATGCTTTTACCTTTAAGTGTCTGCACCCAAAATGTCAATCGATCCTTGATCGATAAACGATTTACGTCACGTTTGACATTAATTGACAACTGAGATCATAAGTCATAGTTTTAGCCACAAATGGCAGCACCCAAAATGTCTATCGATAAACGATTGTTAATGATTCCCTTGATCGATAAATGATTTAAGCCACGTTTAACTTTAATTGACAGCTCAGATCAAGGGTCATGTTTCTAGCCATAAATGGCAGCACCCAAAATGTCTATCGATAAACGATTGTTAATGATTCCCTTGATCGATAAATGATTTAAGCCACGTTTAACTTTAATTGACAGCTTAGATCAACGGTCATGATTCTAGCCATAAGTGGCAGCACCCATAACGTCTATCGATAAACGATTATTAACGCTCACGCCACTAATTGACAGCTCAGGCCAAAGGGTCAACATGGAGGCGTCCACAAACCCATAAAAACAATAACCTAAAATATACATAAATAATATTTATTTGTTTTTATCGAAAAAATGAATAAAAAAAAGTGACGCGTGGGCAGCCCCTGGATGTGGCAACTGCCTCTGCGTGGGTGCAACTGCAGCCTTCTTGAGGCACGGCTTGAGATTTGCCTTAGATTTGTTTTTGTTTTGTTTATGTTTTGTTTTTCTGGCTTCGGAGGAGTCTCCTTTTTCGTATGGTGGCAATCGGGCGGCGTGCATCTGAGATCAGAGCCGACGTGTTGCCATAATGCGCCAGCGACATGCAACCGCCAACATGCAACATGCCACAGTCGATTTGCAACATTAATCAGTGCTGCCAACTCGTTTGTCCAACAGCTAAAAGAACCATTTAAAGACAGAGAGAGGGAGAAGACAAAGAAAAGAGATCGATAGAGTTGGTGGAGAGAACTGGCCCTATATCAGTAAAAAAGAGAAACAAACAAGGCATTTTATCTTATCTTGAACTTGAACTAAACTTATTGCCAACTAAAATTAGCCAAATGCCTACAAATATGGCCCAACAAGCGAGAGAATTCGCACTCAGCTGGAAACAACGATAAATATAACTAAAAATTTAGAAAGAAAGCAGAAGAAAAGAATTATTTATTGTAGGCCCAGTAAAATTTTAGAAATCCTTAAGTCATAGTTCTCTTATTGGTTGAAGAATTGGTTAATAAATTTTAGAGTGACACGATCAAGATCATCTCTTTATATCATCATCTTTGTAAAAAACTCATTTGAAAATTATTTTCCAATAAAATCATCAAACAGACATTTTTAAATTAATTTTGTGTACATTTTTTATAAGGTAATCTTAGCAACATATTGGTATTGTGATATACTTAATGGTATAAGAAGCTTTTTACAGATCAAAGTTCTATTCTGATCTCAAATGAAAAACTCGCTGTTAATGCTACAAAAAATGTATCTTATTAAATATAAATCAAAGTTTCTTTAGCTACTTTTAGCTATAAAAAAGCTAAAAATATTGCAGCCAAATGCGCAGCAATTGCCAGTGTTTGTAGTGCTGCTTGTAGTGGCTGCCAATAAAACACGAGCGCCAAACAATTTAAATTTGAATTTAAATTAGCTCCTCTTGGCGGCTGCCACATCTGCAATATGTCCACTTACCCCCCTCTCTCTTTCTCTCTACTCCTTTCCAAATCCCCCTCTGCCGCTGCAGAAAGCGCCTTCTGTAAATTTCCCCCCATTATTGTATCCCGAATCCAATAGCCATTGTTGATGCCCTCGAATGATATCGAAGGTCCAATCACGAGATGCGATGCCGGCTGCTGTCTCTGCCTCTGCCTCTGCCTCTGTCGCTGCCTCTGTCGCTGCTGTGGCAGCCTCCAGCTGCTGCGAATGCAGCTTTTCATTTCCTTGCCACAGAGTTGAATGGCAGCCAACTGTTTTTTTTTTTTTTTTTTTTTTTAATTTTTGTTTGTTGAATGAAGCTTCTTTGTTTTTTCTGTTCTCTCAACTTTAATACCCGTAACTCGTGGAGTGCAAGGGTATACTGAATTCGTTGTTTGCCCATTTTTTAAGAATTAAGATATTTTTAAATCAAAATTTTTAATTTTATTCTAAAAAATAGGAGTCAAAGCAAGCTTTTTGTGTTAGTAAAAGTATAGTAATATTATTTATTAATTTTAAGCTTCTACAGTATATAAATTTTGTGTTATAGTCAGGGACTTATATTCGTTGTTTTCTGTATTTTTACGAAAATTAAGATTTTTGTATCTGAGTTAAAAATTTTGGCTTTAGAAAAATGAGTCAAAAAAAACGTTTTGTATCAATGAAAATATTCAAATTTAAAGTGATGGTGACGGGTATTTCACAGTCGGGAATACGATTTCTTGTTTTCTTTTCTTTTCGATTATTATTAATTATATTTGTTTGTACTTTTCACTCATGCTGTCTCCCACTCTCTTTCATTGCAGGTATGTAAAGCGATCAACGATAAAGCCATTAGATGATCTTTGTTGCAGTTGCAGCTGTGTGAGATTCGAAGATCTTTTGATTAATTAACAACAAGAACCAGACGAACAATTGATATGTTTAAAGCATTGTTGTTGTTGCCGCCCGTTAACAATGGGCACACGCTTGTGGCACGGACACGGGGCAACAACAACAACAACAACATTAACAATAATCGAAACAACAATAAAAACAACAACTACACTGACAGTTCCATTTAAATGTCAATCAGCGACACTTTGACATGGACATGGACATGGACACGGACGTGGACGGTAACCGTTTGTGATGCCATTGTGAGGTGTGTGTGTGGTGTGTGTGTGTGGGCTTCAGCGTGGGTGAGCACAAAAGGGAGGGGGATGAGGAAAGGGGGAATTGGAGACGGGTTTAGAGTTTAGCTAACAATTAACGAAAGGTAGAAAAAGGTATGGGGAATATGAATGAGTTAAGCTCAGAGAGTTAACTCCATATGGTCTTTACAAATTTGATTGTTTGTAAGCTATCGATAATTTATATAATTTATGAAATTATCGATAACATGTAGAAGAAAATTATAGAATGTGGAGGAGTATAAAAGCTAGCCTTAGACTTACTACTAACTAAATATAAATAATACACTAGTCGTTGCCTGAAGTTTGTTAATATTCTGCAGACTATCGATAATCGAATTAAGTATCGATTTGATTTTAAAGAATATAGAAAATATAAGAAGATCTGATGAGGTAGACTATGAATAAACTGAAGAATGGATAAGTGGCATTTATAATTATGGACAAATGTACTGTAAGCTATCGATAATCGAAAAAGTATCGATTTTGTTTGCAAAAGGATAGTAATAAAAGGATAATAATGGAGTAGACTATGAATAAACTGAATGTATACATTATATTTAATTGATATTTGGCTGATGACTATAAATATATGGTGAGTTATCGGTAATCGATTTAAATATCGATAAAATTATGATTATGATTGAGAAGAGTAATTCGTTGATGGACATACTAGTCTAAAAGTATCTATTCACTGACAATTATTATTATTCTGTAAGTTATCGATATGAAATCGTAAAAATATCGATAAATAGGTGAAGAAAATCGGTTAAATCCCAATTAGATGGAAATATTATAAAAATATGAAATATATCATATATTCAATAGCTGTCGATCAACAAAAATATTGCTTATCTTAACATACATAAAAAGCGTACTTGATAAAATCTCTTAATCAGAGTTATTGTATTAAGGAGATATCGGACTTGATAGTCTCAGAAGTTGTTTAAAGTTACTAGGTCAGATTGATAAGAAGATTGATAAGAGCTGTACAATATTAACTCAAATTTTGCATATACATTTTTTCAACATACTTACAATCATTGGCATTAGTATTTTGGCATCATTTAAAGTTAATTCTACTCATAATTTGAAATAACTTTATGCAAAGTTTGGCATTAATAGAAAGGTCATTCGAATACCTTTTGAATGATATACAATTTTCCTAAACCCATTAGGTACCCATTGAAATTTTCGAATTTTTGTAAACGTCTAATTTTTAAACTTTTTTTCTCGATTTTTTAAAAACAATGTTTTGATGCAGAAAGTTTCTCTAAACAATTTAAATAGTGACTGCAAAAAAAGGCACTTTTTCCTAATTTTCACACAAAAAGTGCCTTTTTCGCCATTTTCCAAAAATTATAAAAAATATTAGCGAAGAGATATTTCAAAAATTTTGTTTGCAGTCACTATTTAAATTGTTTAGAGAAACTTTCTTCATCAAATTAACTTTGAATGGTGCCAAAATACTTATGCCAATGACTGTACATATATTTTAGATTTTTGCTGATATTTAATACAGAGACTTTAATTCAAAATTAATCAAATTAATTGAATACAATTTTCTCCTGCATTTATATAAATTAATTTGCTTTAACAAAGTAGGAATATCGCTAATGATTTATGCACATACATATCGTATACGACATGTTGTTGTTGTTGTTGTTGTTTTGTTGTGTTCATTGCGAATTCATTTAAATAAAGTCAACTTCATAAAACAATTTTGACAAATAAATTCATCAACACTTCCGTTGACAAGACAAGACAAGACAAGGCAGAAGCTGAAGCTGAAGTTGCAACTGAAGTTGTCGCTAGGTGGTAAGAAGTGAGAGAGAAGAGTAGAAAGAGAGACACAGAGAGAGATATATTGTTGAGCTTGCTTTGTTGCCATGTTGCACAGTTGCAAATGTCGACACAAAAGTCTTACAACGGCAGCAACAACAACTGCAACGCATTTGAATTTCAAATTTATTTAGTTAGTTTGTTTTTTTTGGTTTTTTTTTACTTATATATATGCATTTAACGAGCTTTTTGTGAACCGACGACGAGTCCTGTGTTGAGTGTAGTGTTGAGTGCAGTTGTTGTTGTTGTTGTTAGAGTTGCTGTTGCAGTTGCAGTTGCAGTTGCAAGTTGAAGTGGACAGCAACAGCAGCAGCATTGTTTGTGGACAATGGCGACTTGTTTGCCTGCCATGTAGACGCTCATCTGGCTGACAGCTTCAGCACAAGGCGATACATTCTCAATGCACCCACCAACCAAACACCATCAGCAACAACAACAGCAACAGCAACAACAACCACAACAACTAAACGACTTTGCAGTTTCGCATGAATTTTGTGGTCGCATTTTGCGGTCGGTCATGTGTCGGAGTCGCAGTCCAAAGTTAATTGAGCATGCAAAAAGATCAGATTCCAAGTTGCCAGTTGCCTGTTAATGTTAATGTTGCTGCTGTGACTACACGCCAGCAACTGTTGCTGTTGTTGTCGTTGTCGTTGCAACGCCTTTTGCGCCCTTTTTTTCGCTCATCAGCAGCGACAGCTCCAAATTTGCCAAGTCAACGGAAAAACCAATAAATAGTCGTGACTTAAAAGCGATCGACTGGCACATACCCTGTTTTTACCCTGTTATACCCTGTCTTTAGAATATTTTACAAGACTGCAAGTCTTCATGATACTGAATAAAAATATTAATTAAATGTATTACACCTTTTTTTTTTAATATTTAATTTTTGAAATATTGCTTATAAAGAATATGACTTCCTTAAAATATTGTTTCAATGTATTAAACTTTTTTTTTAACATTTAATTTTTGAAATATTGTTACTTAAGAATATGATTTTCCATATATGATTTAATATTTTCGAAATTTATAATTAATGCTTTAAATAATGACATAATTTATAGAAACCTAATTTACATATATGTTTCATAACGAATGTTTTTAAGAAAGAAATCTGATTTCTTGGTACTGGTTACTAAGTAAGTAATCTTTATGAAATTTTCAGGAAACTATTCTTCTACCAAAAATCAAGGGGGCAACTTTTCTAATTAAATCCGAATTTAAGTTTTCAAAATAGAATTTCTTTCTGAGTGATACACAAAAAGTTCCTCCCACTTAACGAGTGAGAGCTTTTGCCTATTCCACACTTCCTCATACTCCTTTTTGCAACATTTTAAAGACTACAGGGTATAATGAGAGCTAATTTGGCGTAGCTGCAAACACGTGACAGACAAACAGCTAATTCGACAGAGTCCCAATGAATGATGGGCAAGAAGGGAACTGCAAGAGTTGGAACTGAGGAGCAAATGACAAAAATAAATGCCAAGGAATGTGCATGAAATACCAAAAAAGAAAGACATAACCAGAGAAATGGGCAGAAAAAGAGATTGGTGGGGTGTGGAAGGGTCAGAAAACGCATTCACAAAAATTAATACTCAATTTAAGTCTGCGAATTCGGTTAAATACCAACAAGAGCAATAAATTGCATAAGAATATTCTCGAGTTTCAATATGAAGCAAAAAAAAAACAAAAGTGGTCTTAAGTGCAGTACAAAATGCTTTTTTTTAGCTTTATTTTGTTTAGTGTAGAGTTATATTTTTGCTTGGATTGAGATAGTATGAATTTGGTTTTTTTAAATGAAGCAAGATTTTAAGATTGTTCTCCAGTTTTAATATGAAAGATGAAAAAAAAAGCAAAAACGGTCTTAAGTGCAGTACAAAATGCTTATTTTATCTTTATTTTGTTTAGTGTAGAGTTATATTTTAGCTTGAATTGAGATTATGTGATTTTTTTTTTTTAATTAAGTTCTTCGAGTAACTAAAAATTAAAATTTTATAATTAAAATGTATTTTCAATAATCTGTGCCTTTTATTTTGCTCAGTGCATCAAAAACCTGTTGAGCTCTGAGGAAACTTGTTACAATATGAGAAGTATCAGATTTCCTATAAGAATTTTGATACTTTACCAATCATATTAAATTTTTGTATACATTTTGGCCTTAACATCTCAACCAAAATGATGGAAAAAATCAACAGATATTTTTTTATGTAATTTCTTGGTAATTTTTTAAGTGAATCTGATAAAGTCAAAGTTTCGGCTTGTTAAAAAAAAACTTTAAAAAAAACTTGTCTTGGTTGAATCGAATCAAATTAAATGTGAAATTTACATTTTAGGCTGTAATTTCAGTGCCTGCAATATGATCCCAAGCATTTTTCAAGCAAACTAATGAGTCAAAACAAAAGGGGTAGGTTCGCAGATACCCCGTATACTTTTTTGTGAAGAATTTTTGGAGTTTATGATGTAATTATTAAAATATTTTCAGAAAATTTCATTTTAGGAAATATTTTTATGGTTTGTGTGACTTGACCATTGTTGAGCATTGTTGATACCTTAGCCGTTTTAGTGTTTCCAGGGTATCAGAAGAAATGCCGCCGCCGTTTCGCGGTCAAAAGGCCAATGTAAATGCTTGAGCATAGAAAAATGTACTTAATATGGGGCGTAAGTACACTTAGAAATATACAAATATCCAAGTGGCTTCAATATATACTTATGTATATAGAAGTATATGGCATCTGGTCTGAGCATAATGTGAGCTCGGGGGCCATTTCAATGAAATGATGCGATATGGATTAGGGTTCAATACCAATAATCAATAGTAATAATAACAATAATCATTTGACTAAATTCGTGGCCCAACATATGAATAAATGTGTGTGTTTGTAGTTGGCTCAGTGGTGGCTCAGTGTCTCAGTTAGTTTGTCATGCTGATAGCAGCTATCTCTCAATTCTCATTGGGCTGCGTTCCAAATAGTTGCCCCCAATTTGGATTCCAATTCCAATTCAGTTGCAACGCAGCGGCAACATCAACTTCCGCCAAATGGGAGGAACGAACAACTGATGGAGGGAAACGGGGGGGAACGGGGAGTATCTATAAGTCTGGCAGATGTTCACAAATCTATTTATGGGTACAGCTGTTTAGCCCAGTTACATCAAATTCAAATCGATATCAAACTGAAGCTAAAAGTAGATCAGTTGAGAAATTGACATTTGGTGGGAATTTGATCGATATCGATTGTACCGATAATAGTTAGTATTAGGATCAAAGTGGATTAAATGCAACTTTTTCTTTTGCAGATGAAACTCCCAATTTTTTAATTACGTGTTCAAATTTAATTTAATATTATCAAGTAAGGACCTTTTTTCAGCTAAAATTTTAACTGAGTTAACTCTTTATTTGCCATTAACCTTATAATACTTGACGATATAATATTGTTTAGTAAGCTTAGATAAAAAAAATATCCCCTTTTACTTATTTTTTTAAGTAACGGGTATAAAAACGAGCGCAAGTGTAAAAAAAAGAAGAAAAAGGTCAACAAATGTATAAATTAAATAATGAACAAATCAAAATGTTTCTAAGATACTTAAAAATTTTAGCACTCTGTAATCGATAATGTTATTGAATACCTTTTTAGAAAGCACATGTATTATCAATAATTTCGATACGATTATCGATTTATTGATAAATAAACATGTAATAATTATGAGTAAGATGTACTATCGACAGTGTTATCGACAGTTTCGATAATTTTATCGATAGTTTCGATTGTCGATTTTTCACATAATTTCTCATAATTTCGATACGTTTATCGATTTATCGATAAATAAACATGTAATATTTATGAGTAAGATGTACTATCGACAGTGTTATTGACCGTTTCGATCATTTTTTCGATAGTTTCGATTGTCGATTTTTCACATAATTTCTCAGGAGGAGTTTTTAACTTGGAATCAAGTCAACAAGTGTCAGGCGTGTGGCACAAAAACTATCGATATCACTTGATTTAAGACGTTAGAAATCGTTATCGATATCCTGGGGTGGTGCAAGTGACGACGCCACCATAATAATAATTCAACAATTCGGAATTCAACAAGTAGAATATTATATATATTTTCTAGGTCTTCAATTAAAACTCATTAACATAATGGGTTTAAAACCCCACAAAAAGAGGCCTTCACTCTATGTGTGTGTGTGTGTGCGTGAGTGTGTGTGTGGTGTAATTTATGCAAATTTTATGCGTACACAACAGAAATAAAGCGAGTGAAACATGAGAAGACAACCAACAGAAAACAGTATGAAAACGCAAACACACGCTAAAATTTGTTGCCTAGAACCACTCGAAAAACCTACGGGGCAGAAGAGTATAAAACGAAGAGGGTGGTAGGGAGTGGGAGGAGAGAGTTGCACACTGTGGCGAGGGGTGACTGAAGAGTGAAGAGCGAGTGCCCATCATCAGCTTATTCCGATGACAACAGCGTTTCGCCATTCGCCGTTTCGACTTCGACATTTAGTTTATGGTGACATAATTAAAATTTATATGACAATGCCTCGATCGTTTACAACAATGTGGCAATGTGGCAATTATTAATCGTAATGCCCGCATCCGTGAAGAGTCCCAAACACACCCAATGGACCAAGCGACCCAACGACCCAGCATAAGACAAAGAGAATAGCAATATTTTGAAAAAGAGTTCTCAATCGCTTTGGCAATAATTTAATTTAATTACATAGTTGTTTTATCCCCCTATCTTCATCTCTTTTTGACCTCTCTTTCTCCCAATGATCTCTGAATTATCGAATAATTTCTATATAAAAACGGAAATTGAATTAATGTTTTATAATTTTTTTAAATTAGATCAAGATATTAAAAATTTACTTCAATTTATGAATAAAAACTAAAATATTATTTTTATTTTTGAATTTTTTTATCTAATGATTTTTCATAAAAATTCACTTATCTCTTTTTCTCAAATCTGTCTGCGTCTAGTCTAAACTTAGCATAAGACTATCCAAAAAGTTTTTAGAATTTCTTACTTATACTGCAGCTTTTCATAAGCTCTACCCATCTCTTTCCATATATATCTCATCTTTCTTTCTTTCGCCCCCTGCTCACAATGCTCTCCCTAGAGTTTCCTTAATAGCTTTGTAATTTTTTCTTTTCTTTTTTAAACTTTTCCACACTTGAAAGACTTTTAACTGAAAGTAAATCCAATAACCACAAATTACCCTCTCGCTATATACAATATATCCCTCTCCCTTACACTCACTACGGTCAATTATAGACCTAATTACAACGATTTCGCATCGAATCAATCGATCATGCTTACGATTGCGCTTATGCTCAACATTTAGTCGGACCATTTGGATTCTAGCCTATGTCCAACATAAAGTTTGATTCAACACCGTCGGCTTATCAGAAATTTCAAACACATTGAACGTAGTGTGACATGAACGTGGCATTATCTTATCAACTATTAAGTAATATCAAATTTTATAAACATACATACTGAACAAACCCAATCGCATTGGCCTTTATATACTACAGTTCTTTATAAAAGAGCACAGAACTTTGGATCAGTGTAATGTGTAACAGTTAATAGAAAAATATTTTAAGTTTTAAATCCGATTTAAAGAAGATTTTCTAGAGTTTTCATTGACTAATCATACGCTGCTCCAAAAGTTCAGTCTAATCTACACAGTTTAACTCTTAAGTTCATTTGTAAATGTAATGAGGAAGTTTATAGTTTAATATTATTATTTTGATCATTGGAAACCTAATAGAACTATGAACTAACTTCTATGGCCAAAACTAAAGTCCTAAAACAATTCAAAATGGAATTTCAAGAGATATACGGTGACAACCCTACCAGTTATTTGAATACAACTACAACTTTTATAACATTCAACTCAATATATTATTTTATAGACTTAACTCTAAATTTGACACTGTTTTAACTTGTGTGGCAACTCTGGAAAAGGTTTTAAGGATCAACTCTAACAAGTCTTCAAAAGTTGAGAATAAACTACTCCAGCACCCTCTCGCGCTCTAATTATAAGGTGGCATCTCTGTCAGCAAGTTCCAGTAAGGGGACGATTTCCTCAATCATGACAACCCTAGAACAGGTTCTTAAGATGGCTTCAACTGATGTGTCTTAAAAAGAGTCTAGTTTACTCCAAAACTCTCTTTTAGGCGTTTTACTTTCTTAACTCTACTTAGCTGGTGACAACCCTGTCATGAATTTGAATAAAGTTCCTGTGAGTTGTGATAGCGATCGCCTTGATTTATCTAAGTGACAAGACTCTATCTATTTTTATCAAGAGATTTGACGCTTTCACTGTCATGACAACCCTAGAACAGGTTCTAAGCCCAACTTTTAACGCCCAAGTGCAACTCTGACAACTCTGGCAGCTGTGGCAACTGAAGAGGCTGTGACGGCATCCCGACTGCAGACAAACAGGCGTTCAGTGGACGCCTATCAATTTCTAAGGGAATCACGCCCCCGCCTTACATTTGACGGTTGCCCCAATGTCTGTTTTATTTTGCTCTGTTGTTGTTGTTTGTGCCCCACGTTGAAGCAAAGCCCGCACAGTTGCCACAGATACAGATACAGATACAGATGCGTTACCTGCAGCGTGAAGCGTTCAACTTGTGTGGCATTGTCCGTGGCATGGTCATGTTATGCCAACGGCGCTCCTCACCGTTCCTCATCTCAACTCATCTTGCCTCAACTCAACTCGCCTCATCTCATCGTGTCTCGTTTCGACCCAATGCCAATTCCTTTCAAATCCAAAAAACCAAAACCGAAAACAAAACAAACGCCGCATACACTGCAAAAATATTTGTCTTCTTAACGCTTCCATTAATGTTGTTTACCTTTTTGTGCTTGGCTATTTTAGACCATGAGAAATTCTGTGCTGTCATAAAAGATTTTGTATTTTTGATTCTATCCGTAAACTTTTTTATTTTACAATTTTAACTTTAGTGCTATAGTTTCTGCTTTATCTCAAAGAAAAAGAAATAACTTCAACAATAAAACATTTTTTGACAAAAATTCTTAATTTTCAGACAAATATTCGTAGCTGTTGTTTGAAAAATGCATTGGGAACCAAAAGTTCTCAAAGCTCAGGACTCGCAAATAAGAGTTATGAGAAAAAAAATAATAGTATAAAAGTTATTTATCAATTATTATTACAAAAATTGAAGATAAAAGCTATTTTTTAATATTTATAGCAATAATTTGTATAATAAATATTCAAAAATATGTTTTATTAAAAATTATAATCGTTACGGTGCCTGTTAAAAATGGAATATTCTTACTAACCATTTTTGTATTTTTCTATTAAAATTGCTTTATTTTTAAATTAAAAATACATTCTGAAAATTTTAAGTAAATAAGATTTGAAACAAAAATATTCTCGATTTCAAAAACCAATCTTATTTTTTCCAGTGTAGCATTTTTCATAGCCCATTCTCTTCCCCAGTTGGCTGCTCTTCTCGTTTGTTTTCTTCTCTTCTCTTCTCCTCAGTTCAGATATTTTGTGTTCTGTTTATTTATGCGCACGTTTTGAGTTGTTCCATATCCTTTTGAGGCTGCTTTTGTAATTTACCTGCACGGTGTCGGTGTTTTTGTTTACCTTTGGACATAAATATTCGTAGGGTCTCGTAATACCGGCATTTCTCGCGTTCTTCAGTTCTCAGTTTCTCCACAGTGTTGGATTTCTCTTGGTTTCTCTCGATTGTTGTCCCTGTTTTTTTTTTTTTTTGGGCGCCCACTTAGCGTCGGCTATTAACCGTTGTCATTGTCTCCAAGTCGGCTCTTGGGCATAAAAGGATAATAAAAATTCCAAATTATATATGTTTGAATATGCCAATGAGTCGTTGTCGCTCTCTATCTTTTCCCATCTCTTTTCCAACTCGAAGAAATTCTCATTTATTTTTTCCACACTTCGTCTTTAGAAAAAGACAGCAATAAAACAAATACTGACGTTACCTAGGCGTGTTTTACGATTTTTATTATCATTCGTGTTATTGTCATACATGTGCTATCCAACAACAACAACAACAGGGAGAAGGAGAAAGAGGAAGAGGAAGCACACCAAAGACTCCGCCTTGTTTGCCGTCTTTCTATAGACCGTCAAACGTTTTAATGCCATCATTAAAGTCTCAGCAATAATTTCGACACACACTTCATTTGGTCAAACATTGCTGTCCCCTTTTCGATCCCTCTCCCGGTTTACCCTCCCATTCCCAGTTTCTATCCCTTGTTATATGGCTGTGGTCAGTCAACGTTGACCATTCCCACTGACCTAACCCACCTTGGTCTGGCCCTACCCCGAGGGTAAACAGTCAACTGTCCAAAGGTATTCCCTGGACACTGCAAGTTGCAACCCTGCCTCAATTATCCGGGTAACTTCAAAAACAGGTTCAATACGAAAAAGAAATTTTTAAAATACTTAAACTATTATTTTGATTAGTGACAAGTTTGAGTTTATCTTCTTTATATATTTGAAAAAGTTTAAAATAAACTATACAAGGGTGCCACAGAAATCGCTTTCGCTTGAATTTCACTTAAATTTCATACAAATTTCTATGGCACCCCTTATAGTTTATATTTGAAAATATTACCATCAACAGGTAAAAAGTTAGAAAGCTTTTAAAATCCGTAACGGATTACCATTTTTTTTTTTTTTGTATAATTCGGTTTTGAAATACCGGTACAATTTTTGAAAATGTTAAAGATATGTAAGTTTGAAAAAAAATACTCAATTATTTAAAAAATTAGTATCTTTTTATTGAGATCAATGTATAAATTAAATTAGGTCAGAAGTAAAAATTAAATTTAGTTTGAAAAAACCGATGATTACACCTTAACAACGTAATTTAATTTTATGCTTGATCGAACCGAAATTAACCGTTATGCATGAATCGGTTTCTTAACGGTTATTTCGATTGGAATAATTTCGGCTTTTGGGTTTCGGTATAATAAAAAATATTTGTTTTGGTTAAGGTTTCAGTTACGCTTGCTACTTTCAATCGGTCAATACCGGTATTAATCTCTGGCTTTAAATAAAAGTAACAACAATTAGCCAAAATATGTTCAAAAGGGATCGAGATCTTATCCAAACTAAGCAATACTAATTCCAGTACACAGTGTTGTAAAACGCTCGAATGCATTGATCTTAAGATTTATAGTTTAGCTGTCATAAGTTTTATTTGCTACGAACTTGTTGAACTAAAAAGCAGCTCACACTCTCACTTGCTTGCATAACACATCAATTCCCCCACCCCATGCCCCTTGCCCTTCTCTCCCTACCTACCTCCTCTCTAGGGGCAGAGGGGGTGGGGGGTTAAAACGCTCCACTTGCCCAGACGACCGCAAGGGTTCAAACGTTGATGATGATCCATGACCATCGATCTTTGAAGCATCGTTGGCGGCAAACAACAAAAAACAAAAAAACAGACGAAACAAATAAGCAAAGTGGCGCGTGAGCTCGACTAGCTGATACCCTGTAATAGCAAACTAAAGTTAACAGCAATTATAATGTCGTATTTTCAAGTTAATATATGCTAAAATAGAAAGTTACATATGAGCTCTCGAGTTTGGCATACCCTTTTTTAACATTTCTTGTTTACAGGGCATCAAAAACAACGACAACAAAAATGTTTGTTGCTTGAACAATTTATGAGCGACAAGCACAACAGAAAAAAACAACAACAACAACAACAAAAGCCAAGCCAAACTAACAACAACTTCAACAGCATTAAACAAAAGAAATAACAACAACAACAACAACAGTGACGTGAAGTTGGCTGCGCCTGCGCTTCGAACGAAGTTTGAACAAATTTCGAATGCTGAACTAAGCGCTTGACCTTGCCATCAATTTTCGTAATGGAAATGGAAATTGGAAATGAAAATGGAAATGGAAAACGATGAAATTTGTAAAGCCATGTTGATTATTGTTGTTGTTGTTGCTGTTGTGTTTGTTGTAAAAAAAACTGACCGATAAGCCGAAAGCCCACAACAAAAATGTTGTGCTACTTTGTTACGTGTGGCAGTTGCAACAGGGGCGGGGGATAAGGGAAGGGAAAGGAGGAGGAGAAGGGGGGAGGGTCATAGGCAGCAGCAGCAGCTGACAACAATTTGACGCTCGAACAAGCAACTGATATATGACAACTAACATAGTTAGACCCTGTTTTTAAAAACTAAAATGGGTCTTTTAATTTGATCAGTCAAGAAATGTGCATACAAATTCCAGTGAAATTCAAGCGAAAGCGATTTCTGTGGCACCCTTTATTATTACTAATCTATCTTATTGGGTTTATTTGTTTTTATTTTTACAAATTTATCAATTAAAAATATTTCGATTATCCCCAGATTTCTTAAATTATTTTAAACTTTTCAGCTCAAAATTTTATTAGCTTTAAGATACATATATTAATTTTAATTGTTAATTAAAAGTCTCAGTTCATAATAAATTTTGATTTAAAAAAAAAAACGAAAAAAAATAACTTTTCAATCCTTTTAACTTAAAATTTAAAAAAAAATAAAATAAAATAATTTCAATTGGTAATTTAAAATTGTATTTCATAATTTAATTATTATTTTTGAACAACGTATAGTTATACAGTTGCTGTCTGCATACATATATCCTGAAAATTTCATCATGATCGAATAATAAACTCAACAGTTATTAAAATAATCATTTTACGCAGCTTCAGATCAGAAGCATGAAGAAGAATTTACTGACGCTACAACTTACAAAGTGCATACATTTTCTGCATAATATGTACAGGGTCTTTCAGAGTTAGGTTCACTCGACTGTAGTCTTGCCTATTAGTATTTATATGCATTTATTTTTTGGAGCCCACTATTAATCAAAGACTGTCTACAGTCTTTCGACTGCTCTCTTCTTCGAATTCTTCGTATTCTTCCCATTCATTTTCTCGCTGTAATCTTATCAGCTGCTAAGCCGACCAAGCTTCCAATTGGAGCGAGGTCAAACAATGTTGCCACGTGGGCTGTGCCCCAAAGCGGCTTAAAAGCTCTCGAGTTAAGCTTGACCAGCTGCCAGTCTTTCTACCTCCCTCACTCCCTCTCTCTCTCTCTATCTCTGCCCCTCTCTTCACTACCTTTCCCTTTCGCTGTTTAAGCGCATTTCCTGCCATGCAACGCATCAATTTCTCATTTCGTTGACCACATTAATGAGCCAGAAGTTATGACCCGAACTTGGCTAACTGGAGCGAGGCCGGCGCTACCGTTAAATACATATTCGAAATTCATTCGACGCTCGAGTTCAACGACAGTCAGTCAGGCAATGCGGCAAAAAAAAAAAAATGATAGCAGGTCAACTTTTGCCGGTTTTTCTCATTTTATTTTTGTTTTTATTTCAATTTCCACACTTCTTGACGGCGCCATTAAAATTCATGCCGACCGACAAGTATACATATCAGCATAAGTTGCTGACGTCGTTGTCTTGTCTTTATTTCGCACACCCTGTAAGCATAGACAAGGCCAAAGAGGGGTATGCACGTGTGGGTAAGAATAGCCAACAAATTATACTTAAGTTACTACAGTTTTTTTTTTGCTGCCAACTGTAGTTTTTAATAAGTTTTTCCTATTTTCAGGAAAATTTATAAAGTGCCATAACTATTTGAATTTAAAAGCAAATATTTTGATATTTGCTGTAGTTATATATTAGTATTTGAACTATATATTCTGAATATTTCATGAGATTTGCTTGAAAAATATTAAAGCTATGATTAAATATTGATTGATTACTTGCAGAAATTAGATAAATGAGATAATTTATTAGCTCAATTTACAGCGTATTTCTCCGTTGAGTTTTCTCAAATTTAACATGCTTATTTTGCTCTCTCTGCTCTTTGGCCAAGTTAATGGACACATTATGTGTCTGCTGTAATTGTTGTTGTTTTCCTTATCCAATTTGGCCGGAAACGCGTGCTGGACGCGCATTTGGCCAACGCCAAAATGGAAACATCAAGTCCCCATCCCAAGAAAATAATGAATAAAATATATGAAAAATACAAGAAAATTTGTGAAATGTGAAAAATGCGCCAAATGCATGGAAAACTCAAGCTCTCGAGTTCGCCAAAGGGAAAAGCCCTTTTTAGGGCATTTAGCTGTAACTATGATATCATTTTTCTTTTTTTTTTGCTTTGTTTTGGGTGTGGGCCAATTCTGTTTTTAGCCATGATGCGGTAACACCTTGACAGATGCCCCCAACCTTCGGCCCAACCAAAAAAGCCGACGATGTCATACACTTGAATGACTTAACCAAAAATCCCATCAAATTATGCGCATTCGGTGGCTGCCTGTCTTGAATTTTAAGTTGTGCCCAGCGGAGGAAAAACAAAAAAGACCAACATCAACATCAGCCACAACTACTACAACAACTTATTGAATTACTCTGAACGAGACAAATTTTTGACAAATCTCTTTGGATTTAATGTCAACATTTGACGTTTTTTCTGTTTTTTCTGTTTTTTGTGTTGTGTCTTGAGTTCGGTCTATTTGACTAACGCATACGCTACGCTCTTGGGAAATTCTCTATACTCGACTTGGCTTTACATTTTCAAATTGTTACGTAAGTTTTTAGAGACTCCTGTAGATATTTTATACCCTGTAATATATAATTTTTTTTACAACACTATTAAATTTCTTGCCAAATTGCTGTATTAATGTAATATTTAGAAATTTTATTTCTCTTCTACATTTTTCATTACTTTTTTTTCTATGTTTTAAACATGCTGTCTACATTTTTGTTCGAAAACTTTTTCGTATATTCGAATATCTTTATTTGCAACTTTTTGTATTGTTATTCTCTAATGTATTCTTCCGACACTTATGAACTTTTTATCATTGTTTAATTTAGTTTCAAACATGTTTTGTATATATTTGAAATTCTAAACAGCCCATTTTCAAATATTGCTGTATATGATTTGTACAATTTCCAATATCTATAGCATTTATTTATACTACAAATTTTTTTTCTGAATACTTTCTATATTTTTAACATTTTATTCAATTTATATATAACATTTTTTTTTCATTTGGTATTGTTAAATAATTTTTATAATGATTTAAAATGTTCTCCAACATTTCTGATTCCAAATGAGTTTCTGAAAAGTTCCACTGATATTCATTCCCTATAGATCATTCTATAAATATTACTGAATTTTAAATATTTTTATTAATTTATTTACTTTAAATTACGCAATTTTTTATTTAAAAATGAATGAAATATAAATATTTAAATGTACAAATTGGGTTTCCAGATCAACCAAGCCTTAAATCGTAGCGCACTTTTTAAAGCGCGACTTTGACATTGAGCACTTGGGGTGTCAATCGTCAATCGTCAATCGTTGTCCACATTCGGTCAGTCGCACATTCGAATGCTCATTCAAATCCTCATTCACATTCAGATTCCAATTTGTTGTCATCGTTATTTTGTTTGGTTTTTGTTTGGGGGCAATGCGCAAATTGAATTAGCCACATGGAATGTTGTTGTTTACAGCCTATTGTCGTAATTTGATTTTGGTCACTTTGTAGCTGAAGAACTGAATAGAGAGGGAGAGGGATAATAGAGGAAGAAGGCTAACAGGACTCCTACATACACTGGGTTGTGGCAGCTGCAGGTAAACGACACCGCATCGACATCTCCTACATTCGCCTATCGACGCGTTCGATCTGACAGGTAACAAGCCAGGTAACTGCGACCAGGTAGAAAACAAATTCAAATTCAGATAACTTCATCCACAATTTGCCGGCTGCAAAACGAAGCTGCCAGCCGTATCCTGGTATCCTGTCAGCAGGAAGTATTCTCTGCCCCTGCTCCTGCCCCTATTTGTGTCTTCAGTCTCCTGTTTCTAGTGCTTGTTGTGAATATTCAACACAAAATCACGTCAACCTCAGCGCAATTCAATGGAAATGAGAAAATTGCCTGCTGTTTTTGGATGCATTGCACCAGGATGCAAAAAATCGAAAACAAAAACAAAGCACAAATAAAATAAAATAGAAAATCATCTCGAGACGAAAACAATTCGCAATTACGAACAATCACGAACGTGACTAATTCCAATTGGCCCGTGGCCACAATTAAAGTGCCTTCAATTCTTACTAACTGCTTTACCCACTGATTATAAGCAGGCATATAGTGCATCAAATAAGTATGCACACAAACTGGCTCATTTATACAGTTTTCAAAATTGCACTTTATTTTCAAACAATTTTTAGATAGATATTTAAATGAGTTTGCAAAAGTTTACCAAATTTGATGTTATTCCATTGAATTTTTGTGCTTGCTGATAAATCGTCTACTTGAGAAATTTTTCGTATCTAATTTGAATAAATTCGAAAATTTTGCAAAATGACTCATGGAAGAATCAAGAAACTTGCAGTATAAACATATACAGTGAACCACCAAATTTGGGTATAAAAAAGATGTTTTGATGCGGAATTTTTATATTAATATTGTATTCACTTAAATTCCGTTCGACTGATACCAAAATTTCATTAACCCATTAAGATTCCATGGAAAATTTTGAATTTTAAAAAAGGCTATTTTTCAACTTTTCCCCTCGATTTTTTCAAAAAAATATTTTGATGCAAAAAAATTCTTGAAACAATTCTAAGAGTAACTGCAAAAAAAATTTTTCAAAAATATTTTTAATGATTTTTTGAAAGTTGCTAAAAATTACAATTTTAACCCATTTTTCCTCTTTTTCATACAAAAAGTGGCTTTTTAGCCACTTTCAAAAAATTATAACATATACTAGCAAAAATATTTTTGAAAATTTGTTTTTGCAGTTACTCTTAGAATTGTTTCAAAAATTTTTTTGTATTAAAATATTTTTTTGAAAAAATCGAGGGAAAAAGTTGAAAAAAATACTTTTTTTTTAAATTCAAAATTTTCCATGGAATCTTAATGGGTTAATGAAATTTTGGTATCCGTCTAACGGAATTTAAGTGAATAAAAGATTAATATACAAGTTCCGAATCAAAACATCTTTTTTATACTCAAATTTGACCAATTTATGGTGTATGAAGACATTAGTGGCACACTGTAAGTAGATGGTGATTCATTTGATGAATTGAATATTCGTTAAAAACTTTTATGAATGAAACTGATTTAAAAAAAAAAGCATTTATAAAAACAATTTTAACATATCTTTTAAATACATATGTATATTTAAAAATTAAGGAAATGCAAGTGCACACTTAAAAATAATTAATTTGACAATCTATAAAGAGTCTAGAAAATTTCAGAATTTATAGATTGTGATTCATTTGGTGGACTTAACATGTAATGTAACATGACTTAATATGTAAAGCTGCAACGAAAAGAACTTAAAATTATTTTAAGACACTAAATTATTCTTACCATAACATAAAAAATGTTTTAAATATTTACAAAATCCAAGTAAACCTTTTAAGCTTTTGTTAACTGAAATAAACAATCCATAGATTGCCCTTTCTTTGATAGATTCAATATATAAAATTGTTTCGAAAGGAAAAGCAACTTTTTTTAAAACACAAATATTTTAACCATATTTTCAAATCATTTTAAAAAAATTTACATATTCCGAGTAAAAGTGTTAAGCTTATTTAGACAGAACAAATGAGTATTTCAAGTTGAGTAATGAATTCTACTGAAAATACAAAAAGTAATTTCTAAATTATCTTTAAAAATACTGTATGCTGAGTGTGTCATAACTTTTGGCGTGCACTATTTATGTAGACCTTGTCTTGAAGTGCGTGATTTACCCGGTTGGGCGCCACCTGAGTCAACCTGAGTCGACTTGTTATCTCTGAAATGATAGCATAGAGTAGTGAATTATAATTTGTAAACTCAGTCGCCAAGTATTTCCGATATTTGTTATGCATTCTCAATGGGAAGTGCCAAAGCAAATGGACCAAAAATAACCAGAAGAGGAAGATATAGTATAGATGGGGCAATACTGTCAACATTCTTGTTGTCTCCAATCCAAGCATAAATATTTATAATCCCAGCCAAACCAAGAAAAAAAAAAGAAAAAAAAAGGGAAACTGTCGCAAACAAAGAAACCGAAAGACATGAAAATTAAATGAAATTCTTGTGGCATGTTGAGGGAGGCAGAAGGCAGAAGAGTAAAGAAGGGGGGGCGGAATGCAGACAAATGATAATAAATATTATGGAAGAAGACACTTTGGGGGGGGGGAGAGAGAGATGGAGAATCCGAGGGTCATGCTGCATCACTTAGCGCAATTCACTCTCGTGTCAGGAACTCAGAACTCGGAGAGAGGGTGTCGTTAGTCGGATTGCGGCTAAGAGGTAAGGGGTAAGGGGGTAAGGGCTAAGAAGTATTGGGTGCTGGGATGCAAACACTTGAAAACACTTGTGATAATGATGACTAATAAGGCATACAAATAACAAACCCAGGCAGAGACTCCAAAAAGAACCCAAAATATACATAAATACATATGTGAAGAAGTATCATGATGATGTCGAAGAGGAAGAACAAAACAAACACAGCTGGGACCAGGGTTGGTTAAGGAAGACGAGGAAGATGAGGAAGAAGGGAAACAAGGGGAAACTCACCCAAAAGACAACAAACTTCTTCTTCTTCTACTTCTGCTTGTGGCAACAAAATAAATGCTTCCTGTCGATAACATTTTCGCCAACATTTTGAGCTGAACTTAAAGACATTCAAGTTTCGATCGTATTTCAACTGCTTGACAAACTCGTTTCGAAACTAGTTGATGGTCCACAGCTGAACTGATTCACACTTTCCAAATCAGTCAAATTGGTCAACTGAAAGATAAGAAAACTTCTTACTAACTGGAAAAAGTATCTAACATCTTTTGTCGACTCAACTGATAAATCATCAAGTCTCTAAAAACAGTTCCTGCTTAACTTATTTGCAACTTTGCATATTTCGATTAATATCTGTAAAAGAATTAGAGTAATTGGGCTATTTTTAAACTCTGAAATGTGAATTCTAATGAAAATTCGATCAGATTTCAGTATGTTTTTAGATCGAAGTTTGCTTTATGTTAGACTTCATATATTGCAAGAAGCTTCGACTTTGTCACTGTATCTTTAAATGACATTTGAGACCATAAAAGAATTAAAAATGAAATAAATTATATTGTATAAACAGTCGTTAAAAAGGGTTTCAAAAATGTTTATAGGACTTGCTTAGCATATTCATTATATGTACTTAGAAAGAAAAAAAAGTCTTTTAAAACATGACATTAATTGAATTTTATTTTTAACAACATGCAAGTGAAATAAACAAAAATGTAAATAAATTCTCCAAATCTTTTGAAGAGTTAAGAAAATGTTTTTTCTTCAAATATTAATTGTGAATATTTTATTTAAAATGCTTTAATATAATTTAGTTCATTTTGGACCCGTTTTTTCAATACCCAAATAAAAAGCTATTAAAAATCGAGTTTGACGTAAAATTTATATAGTAATTAATGTCAAATTCGAAACAATAAGCTCAATAAAAATAAAACGGCCATTAAAGAAGTTCTTAAATAAATAATTAATTGAATAAAAAAATTATTAACTCTTAGACCAACTTCCCTAAGATACCTTTTTATAAATATTATAGACTTCTGTTCTTCAAAGAGTTCTCTTCCAAAATTCATTTATAATTAAGGCATTTTGGCGTGCATAAATTCAATTCAATCAATTATGAACTAGTTCCCGAATTGAATTTTCCCCCATTTTTGTCAGTTTTTTCGTTTCATTTTTTTCTTCATTTTTTTTTTTGCATTCAATTCAATATTTGATTACGAATATAATTCAAGAGCCAAAGCACTTGGGCTGCATGTCAAGCAATCAAATTTCTATGAGATCTACAGCTGCGGGCGACCCGCTGCGAGCTGCGAGCTGAGAGCATGAAAAGGCGGTGAGTGGGAAGCGATGCTTTCACTTGATTGCCCTGACCGAAAGCCACTTGAAAGGGTTCTTCTCATTGGGGTTTATTTTCTTTATATTTTTTTGGGATCGGGTTCAGAGTCAGTTTCTGTTTCTGGTTCTGTGGCAATTGAAATGACACGCGCGGCGCGTTTATGCGGCAATTAATGCTTAAATTTAATTAAATGCATTTGCTAGGCATATGAGTGTATCGTGAGTGCTTTGTGAGTGCATTCATTTGGCAGCATTTGAAAAGTCAAGCTCATAAGCATTTAATTGCATTCGAGTTGCAAGTGGAAACGAGAAAACATTCATTTCGTACACAAACGATAATTGATTTGTGTCGCACTTCGAATCGAACTCGGAATCGAAGCATCTTCTATATACATATTTCCTATAGTATTCCCAATCGTTTTCCCACAAAAGCTATGCGCTAATTGATAAACTAAGTGGCAAGTGGCAAGTGGCATAAAATCAGCCCTGGTCTTTGCCTTTCAATCCGTCTCCCAACTCGACTCCAGAATTTGGTAGACTTCAAATTCCAAGCTGCTCGGAGATCATTAAAACTGTTTTTATGGACTCTTCTCTCTGCAGTCAGTGCCAATGGCCAATGCCTCAAGATTTATGGCCCAGCGGCGCTCTATGACCAGATTTATGTTCCGACCAACTATGCGACGAGTTGGAGATTTTTCTTCACCTCTACCTCTTTCACATTTCCTCCCTCTTCTATTTGTGTACCCTAACGGAGAGTGCTTTCAATTTGTCATTGTGTATGTTTACTGCCTTTCTACAAGTTAAAGTTTTAATAATTATAGCTATATATTTCTTGCCCCATTTCTACCTATCTGAGCTGATCTCTTTGTGGATCTACGATCATAAAACTTGGCACAAATGTTGCTTAGAATAAGATATATAATATATGTCAAAATCGTTCAATTCGCTGCACTATATACTAAAGTTATCATAGAAAAATTCTTTTGAAAATTGAATTTAAAAAAAAAAAAAAAAAAAAAAATTGTATCAATCAAACTAGCCAAAATAACGTTTAATTATATTTGATAAGCTCAAGCTTACTTTTTTCGAAAAATCGAAGTACTATATCATGCAGCTATTATATAGAAAATATACTGTGAAAATTGTTATAGAATACTAAAAACGTTAGTGCTTTTAAATACAGTCGAACTTCCCTAAATCGAATCACTACCAAAGAAAAATATCGAATTACAGAGACTTCGACTGAAGAATTTCTTATTTTTTAAGTATTCGAGTATAAGTTTGAGATAAAGGAAACTCGAGCTATAGAAGTTCGAGTTATGGAAGCTCAACTGTACATTCGAATTATTCTTTAACTACATATATACCATATAAAACTATTTCTTAAACCAAATAAATAATATCAAATATGTATCTGACTTAGAAAACTAAACAAGTTTTCAGAACACAACTGTCTAATATACTATAATAATTTAATTACAAGAGTATTTAAACTTCGTCAAACTGAAAGAGAGTTTATAACTTGTAGTCGACAAATCAAAGTTGTATGTTTTTTGTTGTATTCTTTATTTCATTACCAAATCTCGCAAGTTGACATGAAACTAAACATGCTAAATGAGCAGCCAACTGGCCGCGACCCAAAAGAGCCAACGAACTGAAGAGCTGGCCAATAACGAGGCTTAGGTTTAGGCCAGGCCAAGTCAACAGTCAACAGGGCATTCTGCACTCTTGAATCTGAATCTGAATCTGAGGCAGATTTACAGGAACGTGACACGAGGGGGCAATAAAACGACTGGAAGTCAGTCGGATTGGGAAATGGAAAATGGGGAATTGAGAATGCGAAGCTCTAAGAGTGTCAACAATAAGTGGCCAGCACGATGTGAGGGGAAGGGAAATGCGATTGCCGTTCCAATAAGTGTCTGAATCAGGTCTAGCCTGTTGCCTGTTTCTTTTAAGTTTTTTTAAGTGAACCAGTTCTTGGTTCTTGGATTTTTATTGCTGCTTCAGTGGGTGTGCATTGAGATATTCTAAAGTTATTAAATTCAAATTGATCGCTCTATAAAACTCATGATGTCGATGTGCTTTAAGAACTAGTTCTGAACGCAACATTTGAATAGAATTGTAAAGACTTTAGACAGCCAGAGCTTGCAATAAAATAAAGACAACCAAGACTTGCCTGGAGCTAGTTCAACTAGAGTCAAAAGCATCTGAACTGATTCCAACTAACTTTTTGTTATAATTGAAAAAAAATCATTGAATTATATTGTGTATGGACGCCAGATTATTATTTTAAAGTGTTTTTCAAAAATATGTATAATATATTTTTAGTTTTTTTTTGAAGAGTTGCACTTGTTAATCACTGCGGACGGCAGTCCGCGCTAGTGACGAAAGCAGCACGAAGGGTGCGAAGGCGACTAGCATATATACACAGGAAGAATGGAAAATTTGCTATGACTGTCCGATCAGGTCGAGTTATATACCGATCGAAAGGTATCAATTTAACTTACAAATGTGCATACTAAGACTTTTAAAAACTCACCTGGTTTGTGAGACAAACAGGTGTAAGTGGGAGGGGAATAATTTAAATGATTGGAGCAATTGGGGCCGTTGCAGCCTTTTTGATTTTTTTTTTAATTTTTTACTATTCTAATCAAAAATACGCGTCGAATGACACCTTGATCATCAAAATCCGATCACTGGTTCAGAAGATAATTAATTTTGAAATTTTTGGTGCCCCTTTCAAAACGAGATGAAAAGTCAGTCTGTTTGTTTGTTTGTGTGTCTGTTTGTCTGTTTGTTTGGATCAAATCGTTGATTTAGCTTAAAAGTTTGAATGAGGACTTGTTCCTGCTCAAAAATCTATAAACGTTTGTTCAACGACTTTTTCGAAAAATTGCTAGTTTAGCGGGAAATCGCTAAAAACCGCTAAAATTAAAACCCTTATAGCATCCAAACGATAAAAGCTACAGATGCGATCTATATATCGTTGAAAAGGTATTTTGAAGGGCTGTTATGCATACGTTTTGACTTTTTTTCTAAAGTACATAGGTAAATTGCTACAGGTGACATAAGGTATTTTCCCCCACATTTTGGCGTTTTTTGAGAAAACGCTGCCTACGATTTTTTTTAATTTGCAATATGTTATAGTTTGTGCAATTTCGCGTTTTTTGATGTATCATGCAAAAATTGTAGTCGATTGGTTTGGAAGATATAACCAATTAACTAAATATATACATTTTACTTTGAATTGCAATAGGACGGCAGCAGCAATTACATTTGGCAAACAGTCCAGTAACAATGAAATCTATAATTAGACAGTCGTTCATATAGATCGCCAGTAGCGCAAAGTGTAGAGCGTCCGGTTTTTGCATGAATTCTCAGCTCGGTATCCGGGTTCGAATTCTGGCACGAACAAAACTTTTTTTTTTATTTTTTAAATGCAATTAATTTGTTAGTAGATGACTATCATGCATAAATTTTTGTTGATTGGTTTGGAAGATATAACCAATTAACTAAAAATCTATAATTTGACAGTCGTTCTTGAAGATCGCCAGTGGCGCATAGTGTAGAGCGTCCGATTTTTGCATGAATTATCAGCTTGGGGTCGGGGTTCGAATCCTGGCACGGACAAAACATTTTTTTTTTAATTTTTAAATGCAATTTTTTTATATTTGCGTAAACTGATTTTAATATAAATATAATTTTTTTTTTAAAATTTGGGGTATGCATATTAAAAGCCTTCTAGCAAAAAAACAATGCCAGAAGCATATGTAAAATATTTATGTGAAGCGAAAATAGCCAGTGCTGCCAGACATATTAGTTTTGTTATGTGACAACGCGACTTTAATTTATTTAAATGAGTTAAGCATTAGAGTCTCTCTGTAAATTTATTTTATTTATTCTTCTTTCCTATATAATTAATTAATTGCTTAATATTGCAAACAGAAAGTGTATCTTTATACTTGTGCATTGCACCCAATGTTGCCATACAGCTCATTTTCGTTAAATAAGAATTCGGGCTATCATTTATAAATGCCTTTTGACAAAGTAGTTTTGTCAAAAGCAGAGGCGATTGCAAAAATATCTGATATCCCCCAAAAAAACCTCTACGCGGTAAAAGTCTAGTGACGAAACAATTCCATGCCACAAAATTTCTGATATCCAATTTTGTGACGAAATATATTAAATTTTTTTATATTTTAATTTATTATATACTAGGGGGCTCCGCCCCCTGCTCGCTTCGCTCGCCAACCCCCGCTCGTTTATTATATATGCCAAAAAAAATGGCATTCGGCACTGCGCAAAAAGTTATTTTTTAGGTGCAAAGAAGCTGAAGCTTTTTGCGCAAAGTGCCGAATGCCATTTTTTTTTGGCATATATAATAAACGAGCGGGGGTTGGCGAGCGAAGCGAGCAGGGGGCGGAGCCCCCTAGTATATAATAAATTAAAATATAAAAAAATTTAATATATTTCGTCACAAAATTGGATATCAGAAATTTTGTGGCATGGAATTGTTTCGTCACTAGACTTTTACCGCGTAGAGGTTTTTTTGTTTGATCATAATTTGAGCGTGTCAATTTAAAATTGTAAAGTTTTCTGATTCTGAAATAAGATAAGACTATGTTATAGCCAGATTTTAGATTTTTCCAATTGAGTAAATCAATAAATATATCTGTTAATCATACACAGCTTTAAATTTAAATCTCTAGCTTTAGAGAAATAAAAAAAAAATTTTACTTTTATTTCTTGTTTTTAATAATTACTTTTTAATTTTTAAAATATTATTAAATCTGTTTTTTACTGTTGGTTTTCTTTTACTTTATCATACTTATACTTACTGATCATATGATTAAGTTAGGATCAGAGTATCCTATCATTTATGGGGACTCTCAGGCTTAGATCATTTAAACTGTACTCTTCTTCAGTTCAGTAAGTTTCTTAGCCAGTTCGCAAATTGGGCAAAGCTCATTCGAATGCTGTTTGGTGTTTGGTTAAAACATTTAATGGCCAACACTTAGGGACAGATCGTAAAAAAGAAACGGCCAGTGTTGGGTAATGTGCGGGCAAGTGTCAATTGAAAGGCGACAAACGGCAAATGACTTTGGACCTGCCCTAAACTTTTGGCTTGTAGTTGTTATTTTTGTGGTTGCTGTTGTTGTTGTTGTTGTTGTTGTTGGATGGGGCAGTAAAAGATGCAATGTGGCAATGTGGCAACGTGTAGGTGCCACACTTAATGGCGGCCATAAACTTACAACTGCTGCTGCCGCTGCTGCAACATTTTCTGTTGTTGTTGCTGTTGTGGCTGCAACAGTTGCTGCTGTTGCTGTTGCTTGAGGATAATGAAGTTGCATGTTAACACTGTGCAACGTGGGTGAAGCCTTCGCATTAGCCACATCTTAAAGTGTTGACGCGCCCAGTTGCCAGTTGCAAGTTGCAAGTCGTCAGTTGCCAGTTGCCAGTTGCCAATTCCCCAATCGTACCCCAAAACAGCTGTCGTGCTGCCTTCCCTAAGTAATTACATTTTGGCAAGCCCAAAACAGAACTACTGAATATGTGTGCAGTGGAGCGAACTCGACAGTGTCAGACTCTGTACATGTGATGAAAAAAGCATAACTAAAAAATATGTAACTTTTATTTTTTATTTAAAACAATTAAGAAAGTTGTAGCCGAAAGTACTTGACTACGAGATACTCTGGTCCAGATCCTTATTCAAATCTTTAGCTTTAAAAAAGCAATTGCGTGACAAATTTCTAAAAATAAACCTGATCTGCTTTTCTTGGCGATATCCAGATTACTGTACGGCCAAAAAAGACCACAATACCGTACGGTGGCAACATAAAAACCAATAAATTAAAAGAAGAAAATGCACTTAGGATGTATAGGAATCTACATACCAAATTTGGTGGCTCTAGCTCTTATAGTCTCTGAAATCTGCCTGCAAAGCACTTTTTTTTTACATACTTAACAGACCCTTAATACTCTCAAAGTACAGGGTCTGCAAAACACCAAAGGAATCGAGGTGCATTGAACTGTCTGCCTACGCCACCTACAGAAATCCCCATTTGATTGCCAGGCATGCCCAATCGAATCGAATCGAAACGAAACGAATAATCCCCCATACCCGCCCTTCCTTTCCCCCCCTATCACCTTCCAAAATCAGCACTCCCAGCCCCGAAATGCCCTGTGGCAAATTGCAATTCGTAATTAGCTTTTCATGCCACACAATTTGCCAGCCTCATGACTTTTGTGAACCTTCAAGTCGACACCGACAACTGAGCAACTGAATTCTCAGACAAACCACTGAACAACTCTATAGAAATGTTAAATGCATAACTTTGTACAACGGTCAGTTGATCAGTAGCTACATTTATTTTTATAGTGGTTTAAATAGAACTTTATTTTTATGATGGTCAGAAATAACATTGAGCTTTTTAGAATACAAAGCGATTATCTGTAAGCTTATAAAACCACAGAAAATGATATTATTCTTACTTGGAAAAAGGTCTGCGATGAAAACAACTCTTACTTAAAGATTATTATCTTAATCTGTATACAAATAGAAATATATTAACAGTTCATAAATCTCATAATTGAAAAAGGATACGAAGAATGGATATTAATTAATCAGATCTGTCTCGGTTTTCACTTCGGCAAGATTTTAGGGAAGTAAATTTCTTTAAGTCTTTCTGTTGAAATGTAAATCTTACAGGTATGATATTCAAGCCTTTAGTAAGCTTTAAAATATAAATAACTATATTAATACAATATATATTTATATATATAAAACTGTTTGTCCGTACTCACTGACTGACTCACTGACTAAGAATCAGCGCGTAGGCCAAACGGTAAAGGCTAGAAAACTAGAAGTTTTCACTATAATTATTTGAAAACTATTTATATATAAATATTTGTATCTTCTAATTCCCTCGATTCTTTTTCGACTTTAATTTTAGTTTACTGGTAGGCGCACCATTGGATCAAAATAAACAGCCGAATACAAATGAATCGGGAGCCTTATACATGTGTCCCATATCGACGAACTTTGACGATTGTGAACAGGTCATAACCGATGGTCGACGATGTAAGTAGCTCCAGATCAGATATAGATATAGAAACTGAAAGGAAAACTAGACTGTTAAGCAATTAGCACTACGTATATAATTAAAGACTTTAATTAAATAATTTTATTTTTATTATGTAACTTATTTTAAACAATTAAATGCTGTCAAATTTTAATTTGTGCTTAACCAAAGTTCTTACAAACAGAAAAGCTAAGAAGGGCAAAGACTTAAACAATTTAGTTAATAATCATTTAATCCGATAAGGTAAAAAAAAAAAAAAAAAAAAAGAATATCTTTGCTATAGGTATAAGAAAGCTTATTATGTGACTAACCTAACAATTGGATAAAATCCTTAATAATATCGACTCTAAACGTATTATAGAATTATAATTTCTATAAAAATAGATTATTATTTATTATATAAATACATATTTATTTTCTGGTTAGTTTTCGATTGTATATAAACAATTGCTGTATAAAGAGAATTGTGACTAAAAATATCTTTTAACACTCTATGTGTTTTTAATGCGTAATTTTTACTATAGTTTATCATATTTACTATATATTATATTATTGTATAGCTCTATTGAATATTTAGTGATTTTATTCAAAACACAAATAATTATTTATCAATTGATTTTTATAATTTTATTATATTTTTTTTCTTTACTTTTGTTTTTCGTTTTCTTCTTTACGTAAAAACCCCAAAAACCAAAAACCAAAAAAAAAAACAAAATATATATTTACATTATATTTATATATTCGGTGCGCATATGGAAAACTCATTTATCTTCCCTACCAAAAAACAACCAAAATTATTGACCAACTTTTTTCGACCAAAACAAAAATACAATAAAATCAAAAACGAATTTATCATTTAGCATCTGGCGGAGCTTATGAACCTAGTAAGTGGTATGGGTGCTTTATTTGTTGTTGTTTTTGCCTAATACACAATTTGAGCATTTCATTTTATTGTTAAAAAAATAATATTTGTTACAAAAAACTTACATTTATTATGATTTGCATTTGCGCTTTATTTTCTCACAATTAATTTAACTACTGAAATGCAATACACATTCGATAAATCTTTGTTATCGATAACACTTAACCACCATTATCGATTACTACTATCGATAACTCGAAAGAATGAAATTGGCTAAACTCTAATGCACCTGGCACAACACGCTCACAACTTGTACATAATTAAGCGATAAATGTTATCGATAAACGATAAATTCACATATATCACAATGTACAGTTACGCACGCATGGCTAATAACCGCCATTTTGTTATAAAAAATGCATGCGCAAAATTTCCACATGTGTAAATAAATACTCTCGATAATCTTTAGATATAATTTCTGTATATTTATTTATTTATTTACTTAACTATTTACTATAAATATAATATTGTATCTATATAACTTATCTTAACTAATTAAATATACTTACCTATTATTTAAGTTGACACACTTTGACTGAGCATTCATTGTAATTAACTAGATCATTGTGTAAATCATCGCTTGGCATTCTTAGAGCATTGAGCATTGAGAATCGCGATCTTGTTTTGTTTTGAATGGAGGTTAAGAGCCTCTCTGGAATTTCCATTTGGCTTTAGGGCTAGCTTCGCTTTGTCTTAAATCTTTGTTAATAACTTGTTTGCCATTGACCCGTGCAAAAACTAAACCAAATATGTAACTGACATTTTACTCTGAAATGTTAAAAAACACTTTTGTACCCCAAATTGGTGTGACTTTAACTGAGGCGCAGCCAACTTAATGACTAGGTAATGCAGCCAACTTAATGACCCTTCCACCCAAAAGAGGGTAGAGCTGAGAATAAAATACTGAAAGATTTCTCATCTACAGGATTTGGTTAAAATTAGAAAGTTTTCTTGTTTTTATTTAAAATTGATAAAATTTTTAAAGAAAAAAAAAAGACATTTTTTTTAAATGTGTGAAAATTACGAATTTTGGATTTTTATGAATCTGAAGAACTGTTTTTCAGAAAAAAAATTAAATTTTGGGGGAAAAAAAAGCCAAAAAATTTGAAGAAATTTTTTTATAGGCGGTGGAAGATAATACAAAAGTGAATTTGTGATTTTACAGGTGATAAAGGGCTATACTTTTCCAGAATGTAAATAACAAATTAAGAGATTTAGTTAGACTTATTATAAATAGATTAGCATTTCTTAACAAAATCTTAATGTAGTTGTTGTAGAAATTTCAAAGTTTATTTTCTCACCCTGCTTAATTAGCTAATCAACTTTTTTTTATTGTTATTTGTTGTTTATTCTCGTCAGTTGTTGGGCATTTCCTCTGCCTCATTCCGAGATGAATTTTTTATGTGTTTTGCGGAACTGACACCTGCGTCAGCAGCGACGTTGACGTTGACGTCGACGCTGCGCTTGCGCTGCTCATTTCATTTGTTTTGCAGGGAGGGGGGAATTCTTCTTCAGCATTTAGCGACTCATTTAACATTAATTAGAATATTGCTCATAGCAGTTGCTGCTGTTGCTGCTGTTGTTGCTGTTGCTGCTGTCGAGATGTAAATTTGTTTGCTTGCTGCAACAGCAACAGCTGTGCATTCCCCCTTGCCCTGTCCCTGTCCCTGCCCCTAGCCCCGTGCCACGCCTCACAGCGCTGCTTTATGGGCTGTTCGCATTCCAAACGTTGCGAACCGGCGACTGTGCCCGTTTATTGTTGTTGTTGTTGTTGTTGCTTGGGATGTTGTTGTTGCTGGTGTTATTTCTGGCCTTTTGGTATTGGTAACGCGGCGACAATCAGAGCGTGTTGCTGCCACACAAGTCTGCCACTGCCACGGCGCCCAATGCTGCCGGCAAAGAACGTGACAAATTTCACAAAATGCACAGCAACAACAACAAGAACAACAACTGCAACAACAACAACAAATAAACAACAAACAACTGTGGCAAAGCATAAAAATAACTGCTGCAAATTTGTGTGGCATAAAGAAATTCTTGGGAAGACTGCGTGTCGTCTCAAAATTATTTGTGGCACATTCCCCAATGCCTATTGTCTTCCCCCTCGCTCTCCCCAACCCCAACATCTTAACCGCCACTCCGCCCCCCACAACGACGACATTCAATGTCAAAAACGCGCGACGCAAAGTGCAAAGTTCATTGGGACTGGGCCAATAACTCACGCACAAACACACACACATTTAAAGACGTACATGTACACACTGAAAAAAATCTTCAAGTCATATTAAAAAATCGGCTTTATTTTATATGGCAAAATAACAGAAAATAAATAAAACTCTGCATTAGATTGTAAAAAATAAGTTTCAGAAAATTTCAGAAAATATTGATTTGAAAATAAAATAGCTACTCTCGAATTTTTGTGTCAAAACAATTATTTAACTAACTGTATTTCTAACTATCCTGCAAATAAAAAAAAAATATACGAATTAATAAAGATAGGGTCATATTTTTCTCCAAGTGTAGACACACACACACACACACACTCTCACATGCATATTGCAATGCAGTTGCAGCTGCGCATTGAAAACGCGTGGGCCGCAGGCGCGTTTATTCCAGCTGCGCGACTTTCACTTTGCGCGTTTTAAAACGCGTCAAAGCAATTGCCAGAATCAGCCCACGCCCCACTAACTAGACAAGACAAGGCAAGAAAGAAAAAAGGAAGGAGAGAAAAAAAAATAAGGAGACTGTGCGACAATCACGAATGATAAAAGCTCACCGCTCACCTCTCACTCACTCCAATCACCTTAACGCAGTTATTACTGCAATCAGCTTGCTCTCCCTCTCTCTCTCTTCGCTCTCTGTGTGCTCTTTGTCTGCATCTTTAAGCGCTGCGGGCACACTGCAATAAACATTTATCATATTTCAACACGTTGATGCTTTAATATGCATTTTAAATCAATTTCGTTACATTTCACACATGCATGCACCTCAGACTCTCACTCTCTCCCACTCTCTCTTGCTCTCTGTTGTTAAGCCGCCTAAGCAGGCGCAAACAACAACACCCCGACCCCCAACTTAAATGCTGGCAGCGACGCCAACGTCGACGTGAACAGCGCTGCTGCTGCTGCTGCTGATGATGTTGCTGCTGCTGCTGTGTCTGCATTCTATCAAAAGCTGACAGCGATGCTGGCAGCGCTTTCCATTTTTGATGTCGCTTTTGATTATTGCATGCAAATTACTTGCAACGGGTATGCACAATTTTGCAGCAAGCTTCGTGAAAACAGTTTAGCAACAATAACAATAATTAATTTGTAAAAATAAATGGCGATCATTTAAGTAAAACCAGCTCTTATTGAAGCTTTAGTTTGTTTGTTACAACGTTCAAATAGTTGACAAAAGTTGCAGCGTTGCCAGCTACATGAAAACTCACTGGCTGTCATGTAAACTAACCTTACCTAATCTAAAATATCGGATCGATAAATTATAGTATGATTTAAAAAAAAAACTCAACTTGAATAGCATGACAAAAGTTTATTCATAGTGGGAACATCTTTGTTCTTTTGTTTTATCATCATGTTCACGTGGTATCTTTAAGTCAGTCAGTCGCATGTATATCGCTTTATATGCATACTTTCTTCATGCTTCGTTTAATCGAACATTTTCTTTGCACTTGTTGCTTTTGCTTATTTTTCTTTTTGCCGTTTCTCTTCAGTTTCTCCAGTTTGTTCCTGTTCCTGTTCTTTGTCTTTAGCTCAACATGTGTGTGGATTCTATAAGTAGAGCAACGGCCCCCCCTCCCCCTCTCAAACTTCACCCCATTACCCGAATCTGAAGATTTCCAGAACATCAATTTCACATGTGCATGAAATTGTCTGTCTCTTTTTATCTTTTTATACTTTATATCCGTTTCATGGATTCAAAGGGTATTCAAGCAGATGTGCTAAAAAATTTTAATTCTTTTTTTTTCAAATTCAGATTGAAACTTTCGCATGTCGTTTTTCGAACCTTATGAACAGAAAATTCTACAGGTTTCTAGAATTTTACAGGGTATCTACTAGCTTGCCTATGTTGATGTTATTTCAGAGTGATTTCAATAATTAGCTTCTTCTTCTCTTGCTCGTTGTAAATACCGTAAATTTGTGAGTTTTAGAATTTGAATATATTTTTTTTTTAAATTTTGTTTGTTAGTGTAAATTGAAATTGTTGTTGTTGTAATTAATTAATTATCGAATTGTACATATTATAATACATAAATACATTATTCTTTTTTATATGCATATTTTAATCACAATTGTTGTTCTTGATGTTGTTGTTGTTGTTGTTGTTGTAACTGATGCGACACACACACACACACACACACACTTATACACCCGCACATGCATACACATACACATACACTTTGAAACTTTGGTCACACTGTTTTTGCTAACAAGAAACAACAATTCCAATTCTATATTTGACCTGGCGCCATCTATACAGACTTCGACGAAGATGAATTAATACCGCCATCTAGCGACGAGATCAAAGAGGGACAATGGATGGGCGTTACGGTGCGTTCCCAAGGATTGGGCGGCAAGGTAAGCTAAATTTGATATAATTTATCGATTTCACTTATCGATATATTTATCGATTTAGGTACTTGTGTGTGCACATCGATATGTGACCATTGTGCGGGAGAATCGTTATGGACAAGGTCTCTGCTATGTGCTGACCAACGATCTGAAGTACGATGACGTCTACGAACCCTGCAAAGGACGCCCCGTTCAAAGGTATGTTGTGAAACTACTACAGTGAGACATCGCTATAAATAAATCGAAAGGATTGGAAAATAAATACATATGAATGGAAATTCTTTAAAGTACAAATCGAATTAGAGAGAAAAACAGAGATTTCTTTTCGCGAAAAGTTCTATTTAAAAAAAAGTTTAATATAGAGAAGTTGCTTTGAGTTTTTAAGGAGTTACAAAATCATATGACTTTTAAAAATAGAAGTTCTTAATAAAAAAGTTTAATATAGAGAAGCTGCTTTGAGTTTAATATACATAGAGAGTTGCATTGAGTTTTTAAAGGGTCACAAAATCGTAATGTTTTAAAAAGAGAAGTTCCTTATAAAGAAGTTTGTTATGGAGAATTTCTTTATCGAATTAGATGAAAATTTCTTTATCGAGAGGTTTTTTAAAGAGAAGTTGCTTTCGATTGCTGTATCATAAGCCAAAGAATTCATATGAGTCGAATTCGAATTATGGAGAGGAATAGGCTTATGTTTTATTTTCTTATAAAAAAAAATTAATTTTATAAAAAATAATTCATAACCATACAATTTCAAATGAGTCAAATTTCAATTATGGAAAGGAATAAACTCATTACTTATTTTTGTTATAAAAAAAATACATTTTCTAGAAGTTGGATCATTCATTTCAATATCATTATCTTGAGGATATCCCATTTAAAAATATCCGGAAACCAAGAACTTGAGTTACGAGCAGTAAAAGTAACGATACGGTCAAGTATTATCGGGTTGTAAATTATGACGTCGTTGTGGAAAGGGAAAGGAAAATGAAATGGAAAGAAAGGGAAAATGTCGTGAATGAATCAATTAGAAATGCTAAATCAGATTTGATTCATAGCGCGAAATGGGAGATGGAGGAATTTCAGGGACCTGAAAAAGTGTCAAGGTAAAGTATTTGAAAATTATGGAGGGAAAATGTTGGGACTAAGCGCGTGTCTAACTTCAGTTTAGGGCAATTAGCATGCAGCATGTGTGACATGTGAAGGGAAGGGAGAAGAAAAGAGAAGGGAGAAGAGAAGAGAGGGAAAGGTGGTCAGGTGTGACAGCGATGACGTCGTCGTCATCGTCGTCGTTGCAGGAACTCATGTCATAAGGGCGAAATTTTAATTTATTTAAATGTCAGCGCATAAAGCACGAATTGATAGAGTAGGAGAAGAAAGGACTACGAATAGGGAAAGAGGAAGGGGATGAGTAGGGTCGCACCGCACCCAAAACGCTGACCGAAAATTGTAGTCGAGCTAACCCAACTTTGAAATACCCTGCGCCTTTAGAATGTCATGAGACTATTGTTCCTTACATCGAGTATCATTAATTACCCAAAAAAGAATTAACCTGCTTAGCTGCATATTTAATCTGAGTCAATTTTGTATACATACAAACATATTAGGAGTCTACATACCAAATTTGGTGCATCTAGCTCTTACCAGCCCTGAGATCTGATACATGTACATCTGATACATCTAAAGAATCATGAATTTTAAACTTGAATTTTAGAATACATTGTGTTTTCTAAACATACTATTGCACAAATTTAAGCTACCCTCTGTGGTACAGGGTATAACAAAGAGCTGTGCGTAGATGACTTCATGTTGAGGTCTTGGACATGGACATGGACATGCAATTTTTCATTGCGCTGGCATCGCGTGTGTTCACATTCCCGTTTCCCGTTCCACGTTCCATTCCATAATGTTCCTAACCTATAAGTGTGACCCTGGACTCATTTATTAATGTCATGCTTTGTGTGCTGTGTGCTTATTTTGTTGTCTTTTCTACTATTTCCGTTGCAGGCAACACGAGGATTACGGCTTCTGTCAGGTGGGCACCTCGGGCGCCCTCCTGGATGACAATACCATGGTCCTGGGCACTCCCGGACCCTTCACCTGGCGTGGCGCCATCTTTGTAACGAATATTGGCGGCGAATATTTGCAACGGGATAAGAATATGTACTACAGTGATCACTCGGATGCAAGTTCTCCGGTTGATAAGTACAGTTATCTGGGGATGTCCGTGACCGGAGGTCGTTACTTTAGCGAGAAGATGTCGTATGCCGCCGGGGCGCCGCGTTCCAATGGCCACGGCCAGGTGGTGATCTTCGACAAGGCCCACACGAGTCCCATTCCCGTGCGGATGATCATCGATGGCGAACAGTTCGCCTCCAGTTTTGGCTACGAACTGACAACGGCGGACATAAATGGGGATCAGAAACCAGATCTAATTGTCGCCGCTCCCTTCTACTTCTCCAAGACGGAGGGCGGAGCTGTGTACGTCTATCAGAACGACAAGGACATGTTGCCGAAGAAGTTCACGCTGAAGTTGACGGGTGCCCTGGAGAGTCGCTTTGGACTGGCCCTGGCCAACATTGGAGATCTGAACAAGGACTCGTGCGAGGATCTGGCCATTGGAGCACCCTACGAGGGCGATGGCGTCGTCTATGTCTATCTGGGTTCCAAAAACGGACTCAACGAGAAACCCTCACAGCGCATTCAGGCCTCGGAGCTGGGCAGGAATCTGCCCCAGCCCATCAGGAACTTTGGCATCTCGATAGCCGGGAATACGGATCTGGATGGCAACTCGTATGTGGACATGGTGGTCGGAGCACCGCCAGCTGCTGTGGTTCTACTCGCTCGGCCCATCATCAACATACAGACGACGTACAGGAGCAACGAGACGCGGAACATTGATCCCAATCGGGTGGGCTGTCGCATGGATCTGTCCACGAATCTCACCTGCTTCACCTTCGAGGCCTGCTGCAGCATCGATCCCCACGAGCAGCTGAGCAAGCAGCTCAATCTCCAGTACACCGTCGAGGCGGAGACCTTCGAGCACCACAAGAAGTTCTCGCGCGTCTTCTTCGATCGCGACAACAAGCGGAGCAACGTCATCAGTCGACTGGTTCGCGTCCGAACCGATGGTGGCATCGAGTGCCAGATGATCACGGGCTACATCAAGGCCAACACGAGGGACATTCAGACGCCCATCCGGTTTCGACTCGACTACAAGCTGGAGGAACCGGAACTGGCGGACTCACCGCTCACCCGTCTGAATCCCATTCTGGATCAGACTCAGGCCTACATCGAGTTCGAGGGCACCTTCCAAAAGGACTGCGGCGACGATGATCTGTGCGAGAGCGATCTGAGACTCCGTGCCGAGCCCAATCTGGCGCCAGAGGGTAAGTAGTCCATGAAGTTCCGTCGGAACTAGTTCCAATGAACTTGGTTCTTCAAGTGAACTTGATGTGATTCACAAAAAATGTAAAGTGTCAGTTACTTGACATTTTCATAGTTCAGTTCATGGAACTAGTTTGCGAACTAGTTCACTTTTACTAGGTTAGAGGCGATTTCTATAAATCCAAATGATCCAAACTAGCATACACATCAAGAGAAAGCTTTAGAACCAGTTCTGGAACTAGTTCTTTTTCTGAACCTCAACTAATTCGAAACTACACTTCCCGCCCTGACAGATGGAGAATACGCTTTCATTCTGGGCGACAAAACGGAACTAGAAGTCACGGTGAACGTGAGCAATCTGGCGGACTCGGCATACGAGGCACAAGTGTTCATAGTGCATCAGAAGAGCGTCTCCTACATAGCGACAAAGAAACCGGTAAGTGACAAACTAATTTTGGATGACGGGTATCGATATTTATTCTACAATAATTATAGTCTTTGAAATGTATAATTATCCAAAGAAAAACATCGAATTATGGAGACTTCGACTTATGGAATTACATACATATTTTTTATAAGTTTAAGTTTATTGCCACTCGATTTAGTTAGTTTTAAAGAAAATTCGAGCTATAAATGTTCGAGTTATGGAAGTTCGACTGTACTATTCATGTAGGTGAAGTATATACCAGCGGGGGGCACGAATTTGTTAATTAGGAACATTACAACAACATCTACAGACCATTAGATTCAAGGATCGATCCAAATATGCAAGCAATAAATAAAAAAGTCGCCGTCAGCGCGAGCTTTAATATAATATTTCTGTTGAAAAAAGATCATTAACTAGCTAATTGAAAATCGTACTTTCTACAATTTGCAATAAATGTTAAATAACTGAAATAAATAAAAAAGTCGCCGTCAGCGCGAGCTTTCATATTACATATTTATTTAAAAAAAAAAAGATTGTTCTCTCAATTTTTCAATTAAAAAGTGAATATCGATGCTCATCCCTAGATCTAAATGAAACCAATCTCAGACTCAACTAAATCTCGTCTCTCTGCTCTGTTTTTTAGACGAATGCCACTTGCAACAGTTTCAATACGACGCTGGTGGCATGCAGCCTGGGGAATCCGATGCTGCGTGGCACGACGACATCCGTGACGATTCGCTTCGATCCCAACAGCCTGGAGCCGGAGGAGACGCAAATGATGTTCCACATCTTTGCGAACACGACCTCCAAGCTGGTGGGTCAAGAGCCGCCCGAGAAGAACTTGAGCCTGAAGGTGGTGCGAAGAGCGGAGATGACGCTGAGGGGTTGGGTTAAGCCCGAGCAGAGTTTCTACAGCGGCTCATCGAAGCTGAAGGATTCGCCGATGGAACTGGACGACGTGGGATCCCCGCTGGTGCACACGTACTCCATCTTCAACGAGGGTCCCTCGGCGGCACCCAAAGTCCAACTGGTCATCTATCTGCCGCTGATGCTCGAGACTGGCCAGGGATTGGAGCTGGGGGAGAGTGGAGCTGGCAAGGATCAGTATCTGCAGTATCTGGAGGAGAAGCCCTTCATCGAGACCGGCCAGGGTGAATGCACCGTGGCGCCCGAGTATGTGAATCCCCTCAAGCTCGCCTCGAAGACGTCCCAGAATCTGAGGAGTGCCGCGTATCTCAGTGCTCCCGCCGCCATGATGAAGTGGCCCTCGCATCGCCAGCAGCAGCAACTGCAGCAGCTCCAACTCAACAAGACTCAGAGCTGGAGCCAGCAGAAATCTGGCCAGGATTACGCTGCAACTGGAACTGGAGCTGGAGCTGGGCACGCGAATCGCTTGCGTCGCAACACCTTGGAACGCATCGTTCGCCCCGAAAGATTCATGGACGGCCGCGAATCGAATCCAAAGGGAAAGAAGCAGCAAATTGTGGAGCTCAATTGCGACAAGTTGACGGCGCACTGCATCAAGATTCAGTGCGAGTTCTATGCGATGCCCGCCAAGACGGAGGCCCAAGTTGTGCTCAAGGTGCGGCTCTGGAACTCCACGTTGGTATCCGAGTACCCAAGGGTGGATCTCGTCCGCATCATGTCCACCGCCCACGTCAAGATCCCCGCCGACTTTGGGGTCGAGCAGATGGAGAACAACGACAAGATCCTGGTACGTTTACGTTTCCCTCAGCAATTCACACTGAATTCCATTCGATTTTAAATAAATTATTAACAATTCCATAAAATTCTCAAGTGTTTATGCCAATTCCCAAAGCAAATCAGAATAAAACATTTTGCTTTTAATTCGATTAGATTTGATAAAATTACAAATAGTGGAAATTACAAAAAACAATTTAAATAAAACTCAGTAAACTCTTCAGGGAAAACTTTAGTAAAAGAAGATAAATTTAATTATTAACGAACAAAAACTTTATTATTTATAAGTTAAATTTAAAGACATTTTTCTAATATTATCAATATTTTTATTTTATCGAAAATTCGCAGCCTCCTTTTTTCCCACTTTGTCAAAACTAAATTGATTTCAACCCTGATTTAAATTTACATCGTTATTTTTTACTTTTCACAAATTATATGCATACATTTTTTTTTTAATTTTTAAAACTTTGTCAATATCTAACCGATTTTGTCTAGCAGCCTATTTTTTAACATTTTTTTCACTTCAAAACTGATTTTGCATTTTCAATTTGCTCAATTCAAATCATTAAAATTTTTCAAAAACTTTGTACTCTCTAAAGTTTATCAAAACCAAACGTTTTCTTTAAACAATTTTTTTAATTTTTTTGGATGTCAATATTGATTTTGTACAGGGTATCAAATCGAAACGAGATCAGTTTCAGTTATGGTTTCGGTTATACTCGCATTAAGGTTTTCGGTTATCGGTTATGCAAAATTTGTATATATCGGTTACGTAACGGTTACCGGTTTTTTTTATGCTTCGGTTTCGAATTACCGTTATGATTTCGGCTCACAGCAAAAATTATTTAAGATGTTAAAGACATGTAAATTTGAAAACAAATATTCTAAAAATTCAGAAATTAAAATCTTTCTATTGAGATCAATATACAAATTAGAAATTAGAATCAAATTTACTTTTAAAAACAATAATAACACCTTAATAACATAATCAAATTTTATGCCTAAACGAACCGAAATTAACCGATATGCATGAATCGGTTACTAAACGGTTATTTCAATTGGAATTCTTTCGGTTTTTCGGTATCGGTATAATATAAAAGTTTTTTTTCGGTTACGGTTTCAGTTATGGTTATCAATTTCAATCGGTTAATACCGGTTAACGGTTTTAGTTATGGTTTCGTTTCTAATCGCTGAATCTGCTGAAAACTTTGAACTCCCATAGCTAAATTTGAATGCATAATGCATTCAAAATGACATTCGGTTTGACCATTGAATTTGGATTTGAAAGCTGGTCTGATTATTGGCCTAGCAACTTGACAAGTCTAAATTTGTATTTTTAAATACGATTTCTGACAAAAATAGTTTTATTTCGGAAAACTCGATGCATAACTATATTATATAGGTTTATTATTTGGAGATAGTTTGAATTAACATGCCTAGTCACAGATTATAGTAATCATGATTTGAATTTCTTGCGTTGCAGGTGGAAACACGAGCGTATCCGGAGCTGTTGGACCAGCAACGTGAGTCGTATACGCCGATGTGGGTCTATGTGCTGGCGGTGCTGGGAGGACTAATTTTATTAGCACTGTTCACGTACGCGATGTGGAAGTGCGGATTCTTCAAGCGCCGACGACCGATGGATCCGACGCTGAGCGGGAATCTGGAGAAGATGAACGAGGAGAAACCGTTCCTGGCGGCGAAGAGCAGTCATAATGTTTTCTAACAAGAGGGCACCGTCGGCTGGGATCTGGTGCGACGCATTGCACCCAAGGGAGGAGGCGGAGGTGGAAGGAGGAGGCGCAACAGGTTCAAGCAGCTGCTGCACAACACAAACAACAACAACAATTATTATAATCGGAATGACAATGATGATGAAGATGATCAGGATGAGGATGGGAATGATTTTGATGTGCGTTCATTGACGCCACCGCCGCCACCGCTGAGTGTGATCAATTGGGGCAGCGATGGTTACTACGAGGCAAGTGCCGCCTGGTGGGGCGGACACATGTGAATTGCCAAATGCCAACAGAAGCAGCTAATTCAGCAGGTGAAGCTGAGAACAGATACAGATGCAGATACAGATACAGATTCTGGTTGTGGGACTTTCAATGTGCCATTATGTTTTATTTACTTAAGATTTTGGGCTGACAGAGAGCATCGTCCATTTAACTCTAAAGATTAGTTTAATGCATAGATTTTATTTGAGGACTATGACCAAATCAAGTCATCTCGTCATTCACACAACACAGAAAAACAGAGAAAAACTCGGAAAACTCGTTTATATTACATTTTATCAATCGTTCTTTTTGATTCATCCATCATAATTTGCAATACTCTTCAAGTCACTTGGAGGACAATTTCTTACAATTTCAAAAGCTAAGAAATTGTATCGAATACTTTCCAACACTGTATTTTTCCATTTTTTTTTTTTTAAACTTCTTCAGCTTTTTTTGAAAATAACCAAAAAAAAATGCGCTTGTAAATATGAAGAAATATTAACTTTAAGAATTTTACATTGCAGTAAACGAGTTTTTTTATTGACAGAGTGCATGTTTTACAACACTGGAAGAGAATGGAATGGGGGAAGGGGAATCCCCAGCTTTGTACAATATTTTTGTTATTTATGTAAATGCTTAAAAACGAACGCAAAACGATTTAAATTTTAAGGTGTTTTTTTTTTCTAACGAAACGAGAATGATTCCGAATTATTTAGTTAATTCTAATATTATAATTATGTATACTTAATTAAGCTTAACGCTCGAAGCACACACATACACATACACACATAAACAAGTACATGTACATGTATTTCACTGCCACTAAAGAATATTCGAAAAGTATATTCGAAAACCATTTATACAAATTTCTCGAAAATGTTATAATAGAGATATCCATTTGGTTTTTTTTTTGAACAGAAAGTATTAAAACATCTTATAACTATACCTTATATAGTAACTACTATAGATATTCATTACAATCATCTTTTAAATTGTCAAAATGCAAAGTGCAATGCTTCGATTCTATCTAAATTTTTGTTTTTTTTTTACCTTAAACTTAAACTTAATTCTAAACTTAATTTAAACTTAAAAAAAAAAATGGAGAAAAGCAAAATGTAGTAATTTAAAATAAAAATGTGTCTTTTAAGTTCTAAGCTGTTGCGTAGAATACGATAACATAAGCCATTATATCGTATATCATATATCGTTAAAATATATTAGCTGTAAATAATATTAGTTTGGCGTTAGTTAAGCAAGGTTTAAAGCGAGTTAGTCCATCTATCATTCGCTAGTTGTAAATAGCTTTCATAATTTAATAATTATAATTCCTTTTCCATTATAATACATTAATTTTTATTATTAATTTTTTTGGTGTTTTATTTGGAAATATTTGGGTAAGGATTATGATAAAAATAAAGCCAAAATTATAAAACCTAAGAGAACTCTATGACACCGCAATTTAAATGGAAATGGTAAGGATCATCAACTTGAAAAGCTTAACATTTTTTTTATAGAATTTATTTTACTATGTTTTTAACAGGATCAGGTCAGCCAATTTTCTGTTCATGCAAAAGTCCTTAAATACTGACTATTTAAAGGACGATGCCGAATTAACATACAGTTTCTGAAACCTTGTAACATTATCTACCGATGCACAGTGGTTGGGCTTGTATGGAGCCGCGGCCATAAATATTTCCCGTTGAGATATCGTTATGAAATTTTCCCCAAAAATCTAAAAAAATATTTTGAATTTATAGTACAAAAATTGGCTACTTCGGAAGACTGTATCCTATAGCTCACATAACACCTTAGTATGGCTTATTTTTTTTTAAAAAAATTTTTGATGCAGAAAGTTTTTTTAAACAATTTAAATAGTAACTGCAAAAAAAAATTTTCAAATATCTCTTAGCTAGTATTTTTTATAATTTTTTGAAAATGGCGAAAAAGGCACTTTTTCCTCATTTTCTTGCAAAAAGTGCCTTTTTCGCCAGTAAGACAGCTTGGCTTAAAGCTACTAGAACGACGCTCAGCACCATTCAGCAGATAAACATTAGTTTTTTAGAATCTAAATTGATTAACTTACACGACACAAAAAGTCCCATTGGGGGATTTTTGGGAGGAAACAACAATAAGCTTACTAGAAAATCATTTTTATGAATGGAAAACACAAAAAAAATGAACAGACAAACTTAAGGTTCTACAAGACAAACGCACAAAACAAAATAATTTTAAATTACAAATAAACAAAGTAATTACCTTTCTTTTCAATATTCATATTGATTTATGAAGTAAAAAATCCGTTTTCCTTAATATTTTTCTAATCGCTTGCAGCACGTGCTTGCAAGCTTTCTGCACAGAAAAATCAAAGTGATTCATTTGGCGCTCTTTTGACTCTAATTAGAGAAGAACCGCGTAAAATGGAATGAAATAATCTATTCTACCAAATAACTAGTTCTTTTGAGAAGCACAATTAATTAATTTGGAGTAGATATATTGAAATTCACTTTTTTTATTTTTGTCTTCTAACGCAACCACTGTGCGATGTGGCAAAGGATATTGAAAAAGCCCTTTAAGCGGAGGAGTTACGGCGGATGTTGTTTTTATAAGATAGTTTTTCTATATTTTCCGTGTAGATCCTGAAAATCCTTAAATGACAATTGATAGCTCTGTTCATTGTGGCTACAAAAAGTCAAGTCCTTTCAAAATCGGACAGGATGCGGCGGAGTAAACTCTAAGATAATTTTGAGCTTTTGCAAAAGGCCAGTTGTGGCGCCATCTATGTGCAGGTGTCGCAACTATGATTTATATTGTGCTGCCCACTAGTTCATTTTTCGATGTAATGATTTTTATGCTAAGAATAATTTGGTCACACTGAAATAGTGATGTAAATTTAAGTGGAAACATCGATGTCGATGTTCATCGATGTTTTCAAAATGAAACATCGATGTTGGTTGATACATCGGGTCGAAACATCGATGCATCGATGTATGTCTAGTGCTTAAAAACCATATCATTTGTAGAAGAGAAATATAATTTTTTGGTTAAATAAAGCTAATTTTCTCTTAAAAACGTATGCTTTCATAGCAGTTTTAAAGTTTTAAATAGTTTTTATCTTAAAAGTATGAGCACAAACTACAAGATGGCTTTTTGATGAGAACTTTGAAAATACATATGTAAGCCTACTTGCAGCTATATCTCTGACCAATTTTAATAAATTACCTCACTTAGGCATTGCAAACACTGTTGTTAGAGCGGCGAAAAGAGAGTATTGCAAGTGCGGCAACCGATGTTTTGCAAAACATCGATGCATCGCCATGCAACATCGATTAATCGACAACTACAAAAACATCGGAAAACATCGAGAAACATCGCTGAAAAGCCATCGATGTTTTTTTACATCACTACACTGAAAGCACAGACCGACGCGAACGGACGCAAGAGAAAAAACTAATTTGAAACGAAGAATAAATATATTCCTAAATCATTATGAATAAACATTTATATTAAAAACTAAAAAGACGAGCTTGGTCACAACAGAAACTGTAACGGCCAAAAGAAGAAAAACAATGAACCATTGAAAACTGATTAATAAATGAAAAAAGCAATATATTTTTATTATTTATTTATTTTTGTAACGTTTTGTAGTTTAATCGCTAATCAACTTAAAATTCGGTATAAACTAAATTGTTGTTTCTCCACATATTGTATTGGTAAATTATCTATATAAAAATACGCACACATAATAATTAGTGTTTAATGGAAGCATAACTGTTTTTTTTATCATTCAACAAAATTCATAGTACAGTTACATATGAATTTTCATAAGAATTTTATTATTACATATTGTCTTTTTCGTTGTTGCTGGTTTTTGTACATAGTATTTAAATATGTATATATATGTATATATAGATATAGGCATGTAAGTGTGTAATGTAATTATTATTACATTGTTTAAGTAATAAACGAAAATAAAAATAATAATAAAAAGAAACTGGCATTGAACGCAAGACGAAAAAATAAACTTGGTTTTGTTTTTTGTTTATCGATACAAAGTTATCGATTAAGCTTAAGGGAAGACGTCAATTTAAATTTAGCGCGTAATTCAAATTTTTGTGTTTTTTTGTTTGTCTCATTTGGATTTTGTTGTACAATAAAAGGAAGAGCGAAAAAAAGGAAGAACCAAAAACGCTGCTTAAAAATTAAATAGAAAATATTAAATATGCATATATAATTGTATGTGTGTGTGTGTATGAAAGATATAGAATGTAAACGTAACCTCTTTTTTTTTCATTTAAATACATACCAAAAAAAATATATTTATGTAAAAATAATAATAATAATAGTTGTAATAAAAATAATGAAAATAAAATAATATAATAATAAATAATAAATATGCTGCTTGCACTTTTTTCGTTTGTTTTTCTTATACATTTCCATTCACATTTTGTTTTTTGTTTTTGTTTTTGTTGTTTTTTACTTTGTTTCGGTATAAAATTATTGTTTAAGGCACTTTGAGAATTTATTTATTTACCCCCATCATTGTTTTCAAGTTTTTCATATTTTCTCTGTTCGAATTTGACAACTTGACATAAATAGTTTAATAAAAAATATATATTTTATACAAAAAAAAAAAAAACAATAAATAGAAAATTAATTAAATATTTGATTTAGTTGTTGTTGTTGTTGTTTGTTGCTTTACACATTTGATTTGTATATAAATTAATTGAACAGTTTTTGTAAGTTGTATCTATATATAAGAGTTTGAATATATATATATATAGACAGATCTGTATATTATATACTATTTAGTAGTAGTATTGTATATATAAATGTATATATAGCTAAGGTTTTTAAAGGCAACTCGTAAAAAATGTTTACAAAGAGAATAATAATTTAATTAATAATTAATGAATTAATTGCTTTAAGTTAGCGCGTATTTGTAATTTGTTTAAGGCTTAAACCATTTGCTTCTCTTTTTTTGTTTGTTTTTCATTTTTCCTTTTTCTCATGCATTTCGCAAAAAACGCTTAATAATATTATTTAACACTGTACTCAGTTTTCTTTTTCTTGTTGTTGTTGTTGTTTGTTTTTTTTTTACAAAAGAGAAATAAGTGAAATCGATAAGTTGTTGTCGATTAACTTTACATAGTTTTATAAATAGTTTAAATTATTAATATGTATTTGTATATATTTAAATTATATAACTCTGCACCCAAAAGAAAGAAATGTTGCATAAAATAAATTAAAAAAATTATAAAATTAACAAAATTATCATTATGCGTTATTCGTACATACATAAATATGCAAATATATATATAAATATTTATTTATATATATATAAAATTATCAATGGTCAAAAAATGTGTGTGTGTGTATGTGTGTTTGTATATGTGTGTTTCATAAATTATTAACAGTAAATTGTTGTTGTTGTTGTGCATAATATGAAAATAAATTAGTTGCTTTTCTTTTCAGTTTCCAGTTTAAAAAATCAGCAAAAAAAAAATTTCAGAATAAAATTTAATTTCATTGTATTAAAAAATTGGAAAAATTAATATTTTTTGTTGCTGTTGTTGGTTGTTGTTGTTGGTTGTTGTTATTGTTGTTGTCAATTGTTGTTACATCAACTGTAAGAGGTATATCATAATCATATCGCTATCGTTATCGCTAAACTGTCTTTTTTGTTATCGATTAAAAATTAACTCTGTATGTACACAACATTTGTTTTTTGTTTATTGCATAAAATTTCGTAATAAATTAATGTTTACTTTTTTTTTCCATTTTTTTGTTGTTGTTTTGTTGTTGGAAGACGCGCGACTAACTTTAGTATAGGCGCTGACTTAAACTTAGTAGCTACTAAACTAATAATTTGTTGTTGTTGTATATAAATATATTAAACAAAAGCGACAAAGTGCATAAACACTTGTAGAATGTGAAGGGGGTGGAGGGACGACTCTAACTTAAATATCGATTATCAATCGATAAATGCAATAGATGTGGAAAATGTGTAAAAAAGTTGACACTGTTATATAATAAAGTTATATAAATATATATATAAATGATTGAGCAAGAGTCCAGTTGGATTTTCTATATACATATAGATATAGATATGTATATACATAAATCGATAATCGATAAAAAATAGATTTATATGTATGTATATATAAAAGATTGAGCAAGCTTTTGAGCTAACTTTTGGGCAGATGAGCGGTATTTATCGTTAGTGTACAATTATATAAATATATCGATTATTGTGTTTATCGATAGTTATCGCTACAGTTTTATGCACTTTGTGTGATTGCCAAAAAGATCTTGTTTGCTTAACGAGTGTGAATGAGAGGCAATAGAAAAGTTTGATTGATTGATTGATTGAATGATTGAGGGGGAAGAGAGTGTAGTCAGTGAAAGGGTGGGGGGAATAATTCTTGTTGTTGTTGTTGTTGTTGAGATTTTGTCAATAGTTAGTTAATGTCATAGAAAAGAGGGCGAGGGGAAGGAGATGAGAAAGGAGAATAGAGAATTATTCTCAATTCTTCTCTAGAGACCCAGATTGGAGTGATAAATCTCCACAGCGGAGCTTAAACGATTAAACACGGGCAATCGTGGCGCCTCCTCGTGCTGTTGTTGTTGTTGTTGCTGGAGGTTGTTCAGGTGTTGATGATGTTGCTGGGGATAATGTTGCTGCTGTTGCTGGTGATGCATTGGTGAACTGATGCTCTTCTGCAACAATTGTTTCACAACATTGTTGTTATCGTACAATGTTGCTGTTGCTGCCGATGTTGTTGTTGTTGGCGGCGGCGTATGCACCGGCGATATGGGCGCATTTGGGCTATCGGGGGGCGTGGCAGGCGTTAAACCACAAGCCGAGGATGTCGACGAAGCCGAAGATGATGAACAATTAACATTGTTGCTGTTGCCGTTGTTGCTGTTGCAATTGTTGTTGTTGTTGTTGGGCATATTCAAATATGCAGCTGCATCGTGGAATGGGAAATTTGTAAGGGAATTTGTTGGTGAGAGGGACAGGGAACCGGTGGGGGATTCACGATCAGATCCTGTGCTCATGCTCAGCGGTGGACTCAACGGTAAAAAGTATTGACTAATGTTGTTGTTGTTGTTGTTGTTGTTCTTCGCATTGTTGTTGTTGTTGTTGCTTGTTAGCTGCGTTGGTTTCTGGAATGTTTTTCCCTGTGCTGCCTGTTGTTGTTGTTGCTGCTGTCGTTGTTGTTCTTGCTGCTGCTGTTGTTGCTGAGCACGCGCCTCGTCCGCATTGTGAACGAAATGACAACGTGGCCCATAGGGACAAAATCCAACACTATGAAAAGTGCGACAATATTCCGTTTTATACTTGGGATGACGCTGCAAATTGCGCAACTCGTGATATCCGTGGGCAAATTGACACTTTTCACCATATTTACACTCGCCGGCCTCCTCGTAGGGACGGCAAAGTTCCGTCTTGTAGCTGCAATGCAAATGAGAGAAAAGAAATAAATTAGAAAACATTAAAATATTAACAGATATTCATATTTTTTGCATAGCAACATGCAATCATGTTGCGGAACATACATCTTTGAATCAAAATGTTGCTGAGGAGTGAGTTGGGCAACATTTGCTTTGAGCAACAGCCGCAGTATTCGCGAAATGTTGCCAAAGTGTTGCAACGAATTGCAAGTATGTTGCGGGATATACAACATTACACAAGCAACATATGATGAATGCATAAAAAAAAAAAAAGATTTAAAATAAACTGAGCACATTAGAATGTGTAAAGTTAATTGACAGCAAGCGTACATGTTGCTAGCCAAATACAAAACATTTAACTCCAAGTGTTGCCGACTAATTACACGCAACATAAGCACTGCACATTAAATGTTGCAGGCGTGTTGCAGGACATTCAACTCAATACAAGCAACAAATGCAGCAAAACCGTCGATCGATTTTATCGTGAATTAAAAATGTCTGATACTCTATCGTTTGATATTTATCATTATCAACAATTTAACACTTGATTAAGCACATTTTCATATTAGACCCAATTAAATGGTGATAAAAGCTTGTGGAAGCCAAAGATAAAAAATAAACAACCATAACAATTTGCAATGTTCGTGAATTAAATTTTATTTCAATTTTTTTGAAATGTTGCTGGCAGCATGTTGCGCAGCATTCGCCTTAAGCAACAGAATTATTTTAGGCATGCTGCAGCAGTTTACTCTCACTCTCTCTCTCAACTATTTTGTCTTACGCTAGAACACCCTCTCTCTTTGGAGCTTTACTTACCGCGATGTATTCATTGGCTGCTGCGGTGGCAGCGGCTCCGACTGTGTGCGCTCCAATTTGCGATGCAGATTCATGCTGTTCAGATCCTCAATGATGGTAACAAGCGATGCATTGGGTGCCTGCTGTTGTTGTTGTTGTTGATTCAATTGATTCACCTGACGCTGGGTTGGCTGTGAAATTGTGCGCGTGAGAACACCATGCAAGCGATGATGATGCTGTTGTTGTTGTTGTTGTTGCAATAACTGTTGTTGATCCTTGTCGCTTTGCTGCTGCTGTTGTTGTTGTTGTTGTGGCTCCATGTTGGCATCGATCAGAATGTGATCCGACTGCTGCTGTTGCTGCAGATCACTGACAACCTGCAATAAGCCAAGCAAAATAAAGCAAACAATTAAATTTCGAGTCAAGCTTTTTTTGGCACAAACACACACACGTAATCCCCTCTCTCCTTCTCTCCACTCTCCACACACAATACACTTTAATGCGCTCTCTTACTCTCTGGCGTAATTTGCAAATGGCAAAGGAGACGCAAGCAGAAAAAAACAACAACAAAGAAGAGACGCGCTCAAATGTTCAACACACACATATATATAGACTACATAATACTTTTACTTTTAACTTGACCTATAAGCAAAAGAGTAAAGAGCATAAGCAAAAGGCGCTTCACTTTTGCTTCTTGTCTAGCCAACGTTGACGGCGACTGCGACTGTGACGGCAACTTCGGCGCTGGCAGCGCATTCATCGGAAATTAATGTTGCCTCCGTCAGTCGCTTGTAATGTTAATGATAATGCAAAAAAAAAAAATCCAAAAAATATGTTATTTATAAATACATTTTATATAAATATAATTTTCCAGCCATTAACCAATACTACTACCGACAACAACAACAATATTAATAATGGCAACAGCATTAACAGCACGCACACGGACAAACGCAAACTGCGCAGTCGCGGCCGCTGCGACTGCGACTGCAAGCGTTCAAAAAGCTCCATCATCCAACACAACACAGCTGCTCAATTCAACTCTCCACCTCTTGTCTCTCTCTCTGTCTCCCCACTCTCGCTCTTTTGCTCAGCCCACTTGAATGCGACTTTGCGTGTGTCGTCATCAGTTTCGATATTTTTTTTTCCTTTTCGAATTTGTTTTATTGTTGCATTGTTGTTGTTGTTATTGTTCATTTTCGTGCGATGCTGTAACACGTTATGCAACCAGCCAAGCAGCCAACACACGCACACCAACAACAAAGAGAGCAAGAGCGAGTGAGAGAGTGGAACGGGGGAGAGCGGAGAGTTGTCGAACTAACAACAGCAACAGCAATTACATATGTATAGAGCTCAAGTTCAAGCCAACAACACACAGCAACAACAACACCAAACACCCGAAAAAAGCAAAGCAAAAGCAAATGAAACAACAGGCGGTATTTGCAGTCGACGTCGCCGTAGCAGCAGCAGCAGCTGAAGCCGACGTCGCGGCCAAAACACCAAACTTTATTTTTGGGGCCCAGCAGCCGACCAAAAAAAAACACAAAAAAGACCAACAACAAAAGCAGCAGCCAAAAACAAAACTGGTTGGCAGTTAACACGCACTCACACACACACAAGAGAATACAGCAAAAAAAAAATGCAGAGCTGCTGAGAGGGAGCGAGAGAGCAAAACAGACGCGTGCGCGGCCGGCGGGCGTGCTTTAAGCGTTGCCAGATTGTTGAAGCTTTCAAGTTGCAATTTAACTCACGACTGCTCAAAGTGCAAGTTTTTAATTTGTTAGCTGATTCATTACAACTATAATTAGTTAAGTATCTGTTTGGACAACATTAAAAAAATAATGCAGTGTACATTATATATTTTTTTAATACAACTACTTGATTAATATGTATATTCAATTTTTGTCTGTCAAAACAATTACTTGACATACTGTATATATCCCATTTCCGCAATGTCACTCGACTTTTTGTTTATTATTATTATGTGATTCATTTGTTATTATGATTACCACACACACAAAGCTTCCGATTGCCTGTTCTTTCTTGTGCTTTCTTCAATTACCACTTATCGCAATTTATAACGGTAAGCTTCCTATCTTTACTTCCCGATTATTTGCTTAAAATTTTACTCTGATTCATCTAATGCCTTTTCCTTTCCTATTCCTTTTGTTTTTAACTATTTCTATGTCAACTGAAGACATTTAATGGATTTAGACCGGTACACACTAGCCAACTTTATATGTAGGTGTTTGTGTGTGTTTGACTTTCATTCAGCATTGAAGAATATTTTTTGCCGTCGTCTCCTCGCTTTTGGACTTTTTGCAGATAAAATCCAATTTGAAGATAAGATATCCATTTACCGACTTTTAACAAATTTTTTCGATAGTATTGTAAATATTTTATTTAAATTTCACCACTACTAATTCTATCGATAGTATCACTACCGTTATTATTGCGCTATATTTTAACCGTTTTAAAACTCCCTTACTCAGCTGATTTTTTCAGCCGAGGTGGCAACGCTGCGAAACCACAAAGTCTGCGCAACAAGTTAGCAAACTTTTACGACTGTTATGACCAACTTTGCGCTTACGGCATCATGGCAGTCTGCTTAAGCTTTGCTTGCATAAAGTACCACACACACACACATGCACAGACAGGCTGGCAATCATTTAGCAAGAGAAGAAGAAGGGAGGGAAGGTAAAAAACAACGCTTAAACGTGTTCAAAAACAACTTCAAGTCGGCCGCGCATTGAGCTTTGCATGTGTAAATGTGTGTGTGTTTCAAGACAAGATAAACAGGAGTACTCACACACACACACACACACAACTCGTGTACCCTGTGCCCAATTCGGCAAGCAGACACGCTCCCTGGCCTTAGGTGGAGAACAAAGCGGGGTAAGGGGAGACTGGTTGCTGAGATGCGGAGGAGAAGGAGCATGGGGTGGGGTGGATAGCTGGGACTCTGCGCGCACTCCATACAAAGAAAACGGACAAAATAGATCAGAGCGCCGGCAGCGACGCTAGCAGAGCTCTTGTAGTTGTTGTGGTTTTGCTTTTGCTTTTTGCGCTTTACGTGTTTGTGTGTGTGAGTGAGTACGGTGCAGTGATGCCTGAATTTCATAGCTGATTTGATCAAAGAAAATAAGCTAGAAAAGCTAAACAAAAAAAGTCGGAAATAAATTATTTAACAACACATATTGATTCGAAAAAGAAGACAAATCCTTTTTTTAAGACTAAAATTTTTAGCTAATAGCTAAAATATCCTGTTTTTTGTTTAAAGCAATTTTTTAAATTTTCGAGCTTTTACAATTATAAACTGACTTTAGCTATAAAATCTCTAAAGTGGCAGCACGAATTAAGGTGAGTTGAGTTGAATGTGTATAAGTATGTGTGTTATTAAGTAGTATAGGCAAGTTTTGTTTGCATCTGCTGTTGTGTGTGTGAGTGTGTGTCTCGCTCTCTACATCTTTCATCTAGGTGAGAATTTCCCTTTCATTTGAAAATGAAAATACGTTTACTTTTCTTTGCAGTCTTCTTGTCTGCGACTTTTGTGTGTGTTGTTGTTGTTGCTTATGCTTCCTCTTCTTCTTCTTTGAATTGTGTGCTAGCAAAAATTATTTTCATTTTACTTGTTATGGTTATTTGCTGTTGTTTTTTCATGTTGTTATTATTTTTTTTTATTGTTTTTTTGTTTTTCTGATTTGGAGCTTTTAATGGCGCAAAGACCTTGCCTCGATTCTTGTTGGATTTTGTTGCATTATTCGTAAGCTTTATTGAGAACTTGAGTTCCGGTTGGAATTTGGCACATTAAGCGACGACGAGACTCCAATTGGCAATTCATTAATTTGTAGACTTACACACACACACAAAATACACATGTACATATGTATGTATGTGGATTACATTATGTACTATTATGTAAATATGTATTTGGGCTGTTAGGTAAGATTTGTGCTGTTGTTGTTGGTTTATCGCTTGGTTTGTTTTTTTTTTCTTTCTTGGCTGCTGCCTTTGGTTGTCTCGTAAACACGTTCGTACACACACACACACACAGACAGCAAGGTGTGCCTGTGAGTGTGTGTATGTGTGATGCTGAAGACTGCCTGACTGACTAACTGGTTTATAAAGCCAACAACAACGACAACGCAATATCCATAACCTCGATGAGCTAACACCAATACAGCTACAGGTCCAAGCACTCACACACACTCACTCACACACGGCGAGGGAGAGAGCGAAAGAGACAGAGAGACAGAGTCGCTCTTTATTCTGCTCACAGATCACTCAGGTTTTATACAGCTAGAGGGTCGGTCGAAAGGGTGGGCGGGGGGAATGTCAATATGTTTATGTATGTATATAAACACACAATATGTATGTACATATGTGCATGTATGCGAATTGAAAATTAATACATATGTAGTTATTATAGGTGTTATTTATAAAGCACGAACAGGTAACAAACAAAGTTGCCGCTTTATATACAATTCTACATGCATACATATAAGTATATGTACATACATATGTATAAACATGTATTCTATGTATTTAATTTGGAAGGAGGAATTAGCAATTAGTTACAAATTATATACATACATAAATACATATGTATCTGGAAAACTGTAAGTTTCATTAACTTAACTATCAACTTGTATAAAGCTCAAGTTTAAATTACAATAAAAAATAATATTATTTATGTAAATTAAATTTTAGTTCTCGCTATAATATTAAAAGCATACAATTGCAAATTAATCGATTTATTGCGCAAATGCAATGTTAATCAATCACACACTCACATCCACACACACGCGCTCACTTGTACTCGAAAATGCGCTGAAAGCACAGTTAATGTTAATCTACAGATAAGAGAGAAAAAGCCTCCACTCAGTCTACAACAGCAATAAACAATTTCAATGCAAAACTCCTTGCACAATCGACAGAGATGACAATAGCAAACAAGTCTGTGTGGAGACACACTAGTTGAGCACTTCTCCTCCCCCTCTCACACTCCTTCTCACACCATCCTTTTTCAGGTCTGTTTCTCCTTCTTGTCCATCCACTCACGATCTACACGTCGATCGTTTTAATTGTCGCAAGGCAAATTTGACTTGGTAATTAACACATGGGGCGCCCAGTCAGACGACAACAAAAACAGCAGCTTCATCGTTTACATGTTTATTCTGTTCCCTTCCCCTTTACCCCCACTCCAATCAACTAATCCAGTGACAGAGTTGCCATTTTAGCTATTAAGCAGCTAGATTTAGCAACTTTTTAGTCAAAAATATGCTACAATATTTAGCTAGAAGCCTAGATTTTAAATTAAATGTGAATTGCATTCTGCATTCGACATATTAAAATTTTATTTACTAATCTTTATTCGGATTTTTCGAGGTATAATCTATCTACAACATTTTTAGCCATTTCTGGCTACCTTTTAATTGATTTACTTTTTAAGCCCTTGAAATTCTGTCAACACTGCTGGTCAGCAGCAATGGGATGGAATGGAATTGGAATTGAAATTGGAAAGATGAGTCCACTGAGCAAGTGAGGAAGGGAGAAGGGCAACAGCACAACAACAACGACGACGACGACGTGCTCAATCGATCAACAGTCCAATCGCTTTTTATTGTTGCTGTTTGCGTTGTTGTATTGTTATTGTTATTGTTGGTTACTGTTTCTAAGTTGTTCCCGGCTGCTGTCATTCATTTGGCGAGTAATCAATGCACTCTCTCACATACACACTCGCGCGCATATACAATTCGCAATTGGAAATAAAACTCAACACGTTGATAAAGCACACAATGCAAAGTGACGCGGGTATGCATCTCTCACTCTCTTACTCTCTCCTTTGGTATGTGTGCTTGTGTGGGTGCAATAGAACAGGATAGGCAAAGGGTAAACTAATTACAGTTAGCGTAAGATTTAATCGTACACTCCGTTTATATACTTCAGCGGCAATATTAGGTCAGAGAGTAAAAGTAAAGTTAAATTTTCAAATTAAATAAATCATCTTGAAAACAATGTGTTTTTTTTTTAAGCTAAGTTTAAAATGATTTCTTATTAGGAGTGTACGAATAATTCTTGTGCTGAGTGTATGTTTATTGTACTTGTTGTATTGGAAAGCAAATTGCAAAGTGTGAAGATTTTTTGGGCTAACTGTAAGCATTGTAAGTGTATTGTAAGCCACATTTCGCAATGTTAACTACTCAATGACGTTTCCAACATTGTTGTTGAGTTTCGACAGCAACAACAATGTCAAATGAAAAACCCAAGCAAAAAAATCGAAATACACAAAAAACCCAGCAACAACAATAACAGCAATTGCCACGTTATTATTTACATAATGTTGCCAAAGGCTTGAACGCGCAACGCAACAAGTAACAAACGAAAAAGGGAAAGAGATGGAGATGAAGAGGAAAGGGAGGGAGGTAGGGCAAGCAAGCGACCAACTTGGCCCATCCAACCAACCAACCATCCATCGATTGAGGTCTAGGTCGATTCGAGCATTTCACATTTTCGTGTCGTTTTCATTGTTCGTGTACGTTGTTAATATTTGGTAAGCGCACACATACACACACATGCACACATGACAGAGCAAGCGAGCGAGCATTAGCGTAAAAGAGCTGAGCTTACGCATGCGCAAGCGAGACACAAAACGTTAAGCAATGACGTGAAGACGCGACGACGCATGCGTCGCCGCCGTCGTTACCGTCGTCGCGGCGTGCCAGTTTCGTTTCATTGCCAATCGTTGACGTCGACGCTGACGTTGACGTCGACGTTGTGGAGACCTGACTTGGCTTCCTCTTTCGCAGCCGCTGGTCGAACCGGCTCCACACACAATACAATAATACACAATACATAATAATAACAACACAACACATAATAAAATACAATAAAAGAAAACTTCACAAACATTAAGCGCGGCAATAACAGCAACAACAACGACTTGGCCTTGCTAAATTCGGAGCACAGCAATCATTAAAAAAAAACCAGAAAAAACACACACATACAAAGAAGGAAAAAAAAGCAACAACAAGCAAATCCGCCACACAAAGTCGAAGGGTTTCCATACATATAATAAATTAAATATTATACGTTTGTTTCATTTGTTTTTTGTTTTTTTTTTGTCGCAGCTGCGCTGCTTACAGCGCTGTCGCAATGCAGGGCTCTTTTTTGTTGTTTTTGTTATTGGCGCTGCGTTTGCGCAGTTTTCGCATTTTGGGTTTGCCCTCAACACACACAAACAGAAAGAGAGACAGATAAAAGTGTTGCAATTATTGTGCAGCAAAATCAAAAACCAGACAATTAAAACTCTCCGCTCTCGTACTCTTTGTAACTCTCTCTCTCTATCTGCACACACATACATAATTACATATATTGAAATGTTATGCAATCGATTGCAGTTTCCGAGTTGAAGTTAAAGTTGTAATCGAAATTGCAAGTTGCGTGAATGAGTGTAAAGAGCGAAAAAAAAACAAAATTAAAGAAAAGAAAAAAGGGAACGTTAAATGGGGGCAAATTATACTGAAAGTGCGTGCGAGTGATGCATATATATATACATACGTAAGTATATACATACATATGTATGGTGAAATGTCAATTCCATTTACCCATTTATCGATACATCCGTGTACATGTGTGCGTGTGTGTGGTGTGTGTTTGCATGTATTTATGCATGTGGGTTAGTTGCATTCAAAATGGGATGCAAATTTTGAAACTGTAGACTGTTTCCATCTTGAATAGAAAAACGCGATCTTCGATATGCAAACAAACAAACAAAAAACTTCAGCGTGCATTCGCTATAATCAACACATCTCACGTTTAATTTATGCAATGAAATGTATTATTAAAAGTTGATTTTTATTTCGTTCATTAAAATTTAATTTAAGCTGTCGTATAAACCAAACCTAATAGTTGAGATATATCAATGTTTTATTTTGGTCTTTTTTTAATCTCTTAAATCGCATGTTTTACAACACTAATTGTCAGTTGATAAAAACTTAAGAACATTGTGTATTAGTGTCTCTCTGTTTTCGGCATGCCAAAACTGATAAGCTGACATACATACATATGTACATATACACATATAACACAACTGATCTACATACATATTGCGCATATTAATCGAACTATCGATTAACAATTTTATGCTTTGCTAGTTGGTCACCAATTCTCAATTCTATTGCCCCCCCTCTCTCCTCCATCCTATTTCTTCCCTTTCCACTTTGACGATGCTGCTGCTGTTGTTGTTGTTGTAGTTGGACGTTGTGGACTATCAGTGCTCTATGTCGGAGTGTCAAACGTTATCGGGGCCTCACTCTGTCCGCACTTACAATATTTGTTTATGTATAAACATGTGTCCATACACACACACACACACTCACACACATACATACATACATGAATATCCCAGTAGAACCTGAAGGCATGTGGTGAACAAATTACACACAGCCTTCCGCCCTAAAACTTCAGGGGTAAAGCTACAGCCGAAAGTCTACTAAGGTTTCAGGGCGAGACACCTGAAATTTTTGAAGAAATTTTCTATCGTTTCTTCAGGGGTAAATTTTGCAGCAAGAAAAAAGTCCCTGCAGCCAACTTAACGTTGCCAACGCCTGGCAATAAATATCGAAATCACTTTTATGAGTTTTAAACCATACTTTTCAGTAATTCTGTATTGTTAATAGAATTCATAATAAATGTAATATATTAAATAACTTATTTTATTAATTAAACATTTTAAAATATGGTAAAATGTTGTTTTATTATTTAATATTTTTATCGTGGCAGTCATCGATAAATACAAAGGGCTGGCAATGTTATTATCGGCTATCGAAGACATTGCAGCCCTTCGTTTGTGTATTTTGTCAATGTGCAGAAAGTGTCAAAATAAGGTAAGTTTTAACTATAAATATATGAATAAATGTTTAATTTTATTGTATTTTAACCTAGATCGCCTGACTTAATTGCCCGATGACGAAGTTCATAGCTTTTGCAAGCAAGACCAGTCACACGTAAGTAAATTAAACATTTAACCAATTAGACAACAAATTTGTTTTAATTATTGTATTTTCTTATAATCAACTTGTAGGAGGCTCTTCAAACTGGAAAGTAAGATTGGCAAATCGCCCAACAATTAGGTAAGAATAAATCATTCTAATGCTCCTACAACAAACAATTAATTGATTCTAAATTTCAGATTGACCCTTCAACCGAATGCTGTGGCCAGAAGGAATTAAATAATAAGAAAAGTTAGTTTTAAGTTTTATTATAAGTGAACTAATATTAAGTTAAACATGAAGTGCATTAAAATAAACAAATATAAACAAACATTTTGTGTGCCTAAATTTTTGCCGCCGATTCGGCACAATTTTCTAATGGCATACAGCAAGGGAAATTCAGGGCAAAAATTCCCACCCCTGAAAAGACGATATAAAAATTTCAGCGGTGGCGGCCTGAAACCTTGGCGGAAGCTTCCGCCAAATCTTCCGCCAGCGTATACCGAATTACCCCGCTCACGCTAATGTAAAAGCGAATTAGAACTTTACATAAAGTGGCTGCACAGCTCCGCTGAACTTTCAGCTAGCATTCTTAATGTTTTTCGCTACAAAAGAGCCACTGGGATCTATCTCTACACATACATGCATACGAGACAAGCAAATTTACGACATCATAGTTATCGTCATTGACATCAGCAGTTATCGTCATCTGCAGTGGTCGGACTTTTAATATCACTTATTTTTTGGATTCTTATTACATTTGTACCATCAAAAACAATTTCTAAATATTTTCGAAATAAAATTAATATTATTTTTTTTTTAATTTTTTAAATTTTTTTTATTTTTTTTATAAATTTAAGGCTTAAAAATCTGGTACTAAACATTTTCAAAAAGTAACAAGCGTGATTAAAATATCCTCTAGTTCACTTACGCTCTTCCCCTTTCCACTCTCTCACTCCCCCTTTCTCTCTCTCTGTCAACTTTTTCGTCTCCTGTCAGACAGCAACCAATTTTAGTTGTTGTTGCTGCTTTATATCAAAGTTCTTAGCGCTTATCAGCAAACAGCTTTCGCGCATGTATTAGTGTGTGTGTGTGCACTCAATCTCGCTTTGGTTGGTCTCTCTCTCTCTCTCTTTCTTCCTCTGACTCTCTGGCTACTACATAAAAGCTATAAAAACAAAATATGCATTTCAAGAGGAAGAAAACATGTGCACATATATTTTGTATGTTTTTGTTTCTGTTGTTGTTGCTGTCACAGCTCAAACTACCCCTCCCCTTCACTCTCTAACTCACCAGCCGCTCTCCCCCCCACCCAACATTGTCATAGCTGTCTATCTTTATCTGCCAACTCTGAGACCCCTTGCTGACACTTTTTTTGTTTAACACATTTACACACACAGACACACACACACAAGCATATCTACAAAACAAACACACACATAAAGTGTCTCTCACGCTGTGTATACGTGTGTGTGTGTGATTTAATTCGATAAGAATACTTATTATTGGGTTAGTTAGTTCATATAATAATAATCTTTTTTTTTGTCATTCTTTCATTCGTTGTTTTCTTTTTTGTTCTTTCCTTTTCTGTACGCTGTTTTTTGTTGCGATAAGTAAAACTGAAAACTGAACACAGCGAGCAAAATGAAGGAGAAGAGGGACCAACAACAACAACAGCGGCAAAGTGAAGGAGCGAGAGAAAAGAAACAACAAGGAGATCAACAGAAACAAATACAAACACACTCACACACATGTAAACGAAGCTTTATCAGCAACAAAACTCAGGATAAAACTTTGAAGATAGACAACAGAAAAATGAGATCAAAGTGAATTAGAGAGTGATAGAGGAAAAATGGAGTGAGAGAGTGACAGTGGAGGTGGAGGCGGAATAATTGTTATAGTAATATAGTAATTCGTCGCTAGTCAAGGAAATTTTTTGACAAACTAAAAATTAGAACATCGATTTTTCATTGTTTTTTTTTTTTTACAAAACTATATTACACATATTTACATGTCTCGTGGCTAATGGCATATCATATATCAGAGATTATATTTTTTCACATAAACACAACTATACACAAGTCTCTATATGTGTAATCTAAACCTAAAATTATCGAAATTCGAGCATTATATTTATGATATAAATAGGGTATTAAATGGCTATCATTATTATTTTGAAAAAATTGCACTTTCTTGATTAATTAATTAAAAGAAATAATAACTTACACACGTTGAGTCTTTTTTATTTAGTCAAAACAATTGCTTGACTAACTGTATGTTACCCCCTACCTCTGAGGTTGCAGCCTCTTTAAGCTACTTTTTCTTCTCCTTCTTCTTCCTGTTGCATTGGCGCATACATACATACATAAATATGTTTGTTTGGTATGTATGTATGTCGGCAATTTGATAACCCGCAACCCAAAAACTCTCAGACAACAACAACAACGTCACACTATAATAAAAATAACAACAAAAGTGCTAAGCAGGCAATGCAGGCAGAGCAGAAGAAGAAGAAAAATAAAAGGGAGGGGGGAATAGGAGTGGGGGAAGTAGTTAAAGTCGCGGCCAACATGTTGAGAATATGTTCAACACGTGGTTGAAAAAGAAAAAAGAGACAGACAAAAATGACTCTCTGGGGTCCAGTTTACAAGGGTAGTGTATAGGGGTGGGGGAGTCAGTAAGTGAGTAAAAGAGAGTGTAGGGATACAAGTAGGGGATGCTAAAACTACAATGTGCTCTCTTGATCTTTCCGAACACACACACGCAACTCTCCAGTCTACACTTTATGCTCTCTCAACATGTTGCTGTTCTTGTTGTTGTCCTGCTGCTGTAAAAACCAGTTGAAAGAGCAGACAACAACAACAACGACGATTGCCCGCACAAAAGCAAAACAACAACAACAACAACAGGCAGGCAGGCAAGTAATCAAAAAGCGACAGTGAATGTGAATGGAAATCTACTAAACAAACGGCAAACCGCACAGCCGCCGTCGTCACAGTCGTTGCCGGCGTCGCTGTCGACGTTAAAGTCAACTTCATTATATAATAGATTCGATTCGAATTCGATTGCGATTGGATTTTTGTTGTTGTTTTCGTATTTTATATACATATATGTATATATATTTTTTTCTTTTGCATTGGCAAGCAAGCGAATCAAATGACGAGAAAGAGAAGGAGGAGAAAAAAGTGATGTTGCAAGCAAAATAAAAATAAAAATAATAAATAAATATAAAAAAATATGTTGCCTGCGTTTCGGTTTTAATTTATTTCCCTCTCACTCTTACTCTCGCACCCGACCTCCATCCTATTGCTGTCTTTATCTATGCCCCGTTTTGTGTCTCTGGCTGCCCGCATCGAAAAAAAAAAATAAACTTTTGCTCAACAAAGTTTCATCCACCAAAATACAAAAAATAATCATAATAAATAGTCGCATATTGTAATAATAATACTTCATAATCATAATAATTGCAACGGAAAAAACCCCCTGAAAAAAACCAACAACAACAACAACAACATCATTGACAACAAAACAGGGTCAACACTCATGTCACAGTTTTACAACTTTTCAAACTGTCGAACTGAACTCAACATTCATTACAACTCGTAAATATACTCGAATATTCGTAGAAATTATTTTTATTTATTTCTTTCTTTTTTTGGGTTTCCCAAACTTGTTGATCGTTAAAAAAGTCAAACACACATTAAGATAATGATAACTGAACTCAAAGTTCAACTGAATTCAATACAAATGCTATCAAAATGTCGAAGAGTTCATCTAAAATCTATATTTCAAGTCTTCTAGCAACATTTTTTAGTATTTCACAGTTTGATTAGACAGTGAATTTGGAAATAAGTCATGTTCTTTAAGTTTTAGGGAAAGAAAATTTGAAAGATAGCATGTTTAAATAACTCCAAAATATATATTTTGGAATGCTACCACGATCACTTAAAGATATTGAAAATATACAGAGTATTAAATTTTAATATGAATTGTTAGTCACTTTATGATGTTTTTGACTTATCAAATTTGTTCACATTTTTTAAATAAGTTTTATATATAAACTAGTAAATTTCAAAATAAATTGTCCGTGAATTTAAAAAAAAAAAAAACATTATTTAAAATAGTCTTTTATTAAAAAAATTAATAAAGTTAGATGATAGCTTGGTTAAATTAAGGTAAGCTGGGTTGTAAAACTCTATTTGCGAAGGATTTTCAAAAAACATTTGCATTTTTATTTTTATTTTAATTGTATTTTGTTCAATGAGTTTGCGTTGAATTTCTAGATTAATTTAAATGTGTTTCCAAAAGTAATCAATCTGTAGTTAACCTTAACCTCTCAGCTTTTCATAATAATGATAACACACACACACACACACACACATATATGTATATTTATGTATCTATATACACATGTATAGTACACAATAAACCGTTGTTTAGTGCTTGACCCCCACAAAGTATTATATATTTGCAAGTTAATGGCATTTTAAGCTCAAGATTCGATATTTTTTTTTTTTCAATATTTATTTTGTTAGATTTTAATGCTGCCCCTGCGCGTCCCTGAAGACGCCCAACGAGCCGAGGCGACCCCACCGCAAGAAATAATAACAGAGACACGCACACATATGCATGCATATAAATGCGTATGTATATAAATGTATGTGTGTGTGTGTGTGTGTGTGTATGTACTTTGGCACTCAATTGAGCGGCCATTAGCAAGGCAACAACAACAACGGCATGAGGCGCATATGAAGACAATTTTAAGATTACAACAACAGCGCCACAGGCAATGACAATAGAATATGAAGTGGAAGGCAAGAAGCAGAAGAAGAAGAGACAGGCAGGCAGGCAGCGCAGTCAGACAGGCGCACGATTTTGCTCCTCTCGCTCAATAAGCGCGACGCAGTCAAGATCGTCAGAGAGAGCGTGTTTGTGTGGGGAGTGAGTGCGAAAGAGAGGGCAAGTGGAGCTCATAGCTGTTGCTGTTATTATTATTATTACTGTTGTTGTTGTTGGTGTGGGAGATAGCGAACGTTGAGCGACGACATCGCACGAGTGCACACACTCACAGACAGACAGACGTAGACGTTCACGGTATTGATACACACCACATACAAAAACACACCAACAATTCATACATATTTATTTCGCTCAGCTCGTTTGCCGTTCGTTTATTATTTATGTATATACATATTTATTTTATTTTACAACTCAACAACGATAATAATATTAATAATAATAATAAGCACTCACAGCAGTAGCAGCAGCGGCTGCAACGTCCGTAGCACGCAAATAATTTATTAATAATTTGTATTTCTGTTAACTTGCATGAAAAAAAAGCTTGCACATTTGGCAACTTGCATATGGCGTCAACTTTGGCAACATGTTGCTTTGTATGTATGTATATGTGCGTGCAATCTCAATATGCATACATGTGTGTGTGTGTGTGGGTGAACGCAGCGAGGCTTCAAACTCTACACACAAGAGTAGGACTGAGAACTGCGACGTTGACTGCGACTGAGGCCTGGGACTGCATATTAATCGAATTGTATTCAATCGAATCGAATGAAATGAATTGATGTTCCACAGCCTGTGTGGAGGAGCTGCCTTTTCCCCACCTCCTGCTGCTACTCCTCCTCCTCTGCTTACTTTATTTTATTTTTATTTTTTTTTTTGTATGTTGCTTCTTCTGCTGCTTAGGTAGGTAGTTGTAGCCACATGCAACAATGGCGACTTCGGGACATGCGCGCACACACACACACACATGCATATGTATGAATTTGTATGTATGTATGTTTGTATGAACATTTATTTGTATGCATGTGTGTACGTTGCAGCGGCCGCGACGGCGTTGTTATCGCCTTGGCAGGAAATGGAATTATATTCGTAAAAAGTGGTCGACTAGTAAGTGAGAGAGCCTCCCCCCCTCCCTTCACTGCCCCTTGGCCATGCAGCCACGAAATGTGCATACATATGTATGTGTGTTTGTGTATGTCTGTATGTATGTGTGTGTGTAGTGAAGTTGAAACGTAATATGATTACGAAGCGATGAGGATTTGATATAACACAAACTAAGCATTTTGCTTTTGGGCGCAAGCAGCAGCAACAACATAAGTAAACTAACCAACCAACCAACCAAGCAAGCAAGTCCGCAACTACAACAAACATATAAAAATTTCATAATAATAAAAGTAACGAAACAGCAGCAACAACAATAACAACAACTATGAGAAGACAACAACGACGACGAAATCAAAAGTTATGCGAAAAAGTGAATTTCAGCTCAGCAGCAGCAGCAGCTTCATCCACCTGACAACAAATAAGATAAATAAAAATAAAACAAAAAAAAAAATAAGTAGAAGAGAGGAGGAATTAAAAAGTTAAAAAGTGAACGCATTTTGCGCGCTTACAAATACAAACAACAACAACATGCAAAGCAGGCACGAAACGTGTTTGTTGCCTGGCCAAAGCCAAAACCAAAACGAGCGCATTGCGATATCGTTGCCGACAAACTTGTCGCCTGTAACACAGTAGAGACGGGAGGCGAAGCACAAAACACAGAAGTAGCGACCGCAAGAAAACAAAAGCACAACAACAGCGCTTGATTACTTGTTGCAGCAGTTTCAGTTTCAGTTATGTATTTGTTTGTGTGTGTGTGTTGCGCCCTTTCGCTTTCGGCAGCAATTTGTTGCTATTGCCTCTGCCTACTGCTGCTACGGCTGCAATTGTTATTGTCCAAAAAAACAACAAAAACTGCTGCGTAATGACAGGCGATTGCAATTAATACATTCATACATACATATATACATATGTATGTATTTGTTACTTATGAAAAAGGCAAATAATTTTCATGGCATTGCATTCAAATCGCTGCAAGCCGCCATTTCGATAACGATAAACGATAAAAATCAAAATTACAAAGTTCAGGCGCCAATCAACAAGAAAGAGAAGCGTGACAAAAAAAAAAACAGAAACAAAAGCTTTGCCAACTTTTATCGGACATCAACCTGTGACAAATGTCCGCGTGTGTGTGTGTGTGTGTGTGCCTGTTGTTGCTGTTTCACTATACATAGTTGGTTCTACTTGACCCCCGTTCATCGCCCGGCATTGCATTTAAGTTTTTAATGCAAATTAGCGACAACAAAAAACAAATGCTACTTTGGAGTACTATGCTCTGCCCCTCCACTCCCCACTCTATCATTGCATTGGATCAGAGAGGGGCTTTGCTCTTAACCGCAATCGATAACTTTAAACTTGGAAGTCGCCTATCGTTGTTGTAGTTGTTGGGCATCTTTTGCGCTGCTCTCTGCACTCCTCTCTCCTCATCTCTACACATGTATCGCATGAAAGCAAAAGGCAAAAATCACTAAACGAAAATCCAAACCCGGAACTTACTGACTTAATCGAATTTGTTGTCGATCAACGGCCACAGCAACAAAAACAACAATAGCAGCTGCTGCTGATGCTGGCGCCGACGCTGACGTCGCAGCAAACACTTAAATATATATAAGAATGAGCTTTTTCACACACACACACATGTATTTTGAATGATGCTGCCTGATGACGACAATGCAAACTGTTTTACAGTTACATAGTGAATAGGATGAAGTGGGCGGGGGGAGATATTACCTGCCCCCTCCCACCACACTTATCACAACGCATGTGGGCGCTGCCTTATCAGGCTATTTTGACTCGGCCTGTAAAATATGTGAGTATTTGCCAACAAAAATAATTATGAATCAGCGAATAATAAAACAAAAAAACAAAAATAAATAATAAAAACAAAAAATTAAGTGTAACTAAACGGAATGGAAACTACAAAATAAAACTGCACATTCAACGAAACAGTGGAAAAACAATCAACTTCAATTGAGTGAAAACAATTTGCTGCTACAGGATAACTCTCATAAATAGTATATTATTGGAGACTTGAACTTTGGAGACTTACCGCTTGGAATATGTCGCCGCACTCGAAATAGTGTGAATTGCCGACGATATTTGCAGTTCCCGTTGATTTTTGCACAATTGTCGCAGACATGTTGTTGTTGTTTTATTATTTTGTTGCTCCTGCTTACAGTTCTACTTCTTCTCTCGCTCTCTCGTATTTCACTGGACAGTGCAAAAGCAAATTCTTTATCTTTGTATTTGTTGGTTTTTTTTGCTGCTGTTATTATTTGCTGGACGTTTTTTTTTTAATTTACTTTTTTTTTTTTTGCTGACTGTGACCGGTTGTAGTTGCTGTTGACTTTGATTGTTGGTTGAAATTATTGCGTTGTTTTTTTTTCGTATTTATTGTTGTTGTATTTGCACTAGGTTGACCGCTTATTGTTGTTGTTGTTATGGCTTCTTGAAAATTTTTATATTTGCTAGTTAAGTTGTAGTTCGTTATTGTTGTTGTTATTGTTATTGCTCTGCGCGTGTTGCATTTCAATCAACAGGCTAGAATAAGAGAAACGGAAAAAACAACAAGAACGTTAGAAAGAATTCTCCAGGCAGACCGATAAACTCGCGGCGCAGGCAAAAACAAACACACTAATACAAATACAAATACACGTGCTCTTGCCCCGTTTGCGTGTGTGTGTGTGGCTGTCTCTCTGTCCGTCGTGTACGTATGCGTGCCGGCTCTCTCAAAAAAGGATTTTCACGCACATGTGTCAAACATTAAAAAAAGAAAGAAGAAGAAGGCAACAACAGAGACTTGAAAATTCGTCGTCCCTTTTTATATATGTATATGTATTTATTTTTATTCCAAAACAGCCGATCGTTGTTGTTATTTGCTTTGCTTTTATCGTCTTCGTTCTCAAAGCAGCAGCGCAGCAGCAGTAAGAGATAAGCTTGTCGTCGTCTCGTTGCTCGATCGTGTTCTTTACTCACACACGGCGCAAGTGTGATTGTGTCTGTACGTGTACGTACGTTCGTATGTATGTATGTTATGTGCCCTGCTAGCGGTGGTCGTATTTCAGCTCAAATCACATGTCTGTCTCTGCTGCCCGTGTGTGTTTGTGTGTACAATTTTGTTGCTGCGCAAGCAGAACAAACGCAGGCAAAGGCAGCAAAAAGGCTGACTTTGTTATTGCCGTTGATTTTTACTCGATTCTTTTAATTTTTTTTTTGTATGTCCTCTTTTGGTTTGCTTTACACACCACACAGAGTCTTGTCTTGGTCTCGGAATTTCGATGCGACTTGCCCTTACCGAAAGAAATGGTTTATTGGATATATTGTTATTTTGGTGTGCGTGTTGTGCGCGCTTATTTGAAATTGCGTTTGCCGGATTCTCGCCTCATAAAAAAATTGTTCACAAAACGCTTTAAAAATTCCCGCGCTTGTGCTAAACACGCGCACTCCACACACAATTTAACTTATTTTATATAAAAAATATATGTATGTATTTCAGAAAAAAACCATTAAAAACAAAAAAAAAAAAATGTAATCATTTGATATAAATTGAAATTTTAAAATGTTTTAAATAACAAACTTGTCGCCGCCTACTTTGTTCAAAAACAGTTTCGATGCAAAAACAAAAAAATCAAATCATGTATATTCACAACACAAATCACACTTGTTTCTTACTTTGCTGCTGATCCCGTAATGCCGAGTGCACAAAACTAAACTTAAAAAATACGAGTTGCAAATATCCTGGCACGTTGTCCAGCAAACAAAAAAACACGTCCGCTCTCAATTGTGATTTTTACAAATATGAGCGCTACAACGTACCTCTTCTCGCTCGCTCGCTTTGCTTTTGCCTAAAGAAGTTGCCTGACGGTAAAAAAAAATCATGTGGCAACCTTGGGTAAGCTTGCCGAAAAAAAGGTGGCAACCATCAGGTTCCACGGATAACTCATTTCCAATTTAACCAATTTTAAAACAGTGAGTTAAATTCGGAAATTGCTTAATTTTGAAGCTAGAATTTTGAAAACTGCACTCTAATGTTTGTTGAATTTTTCTAGAATTTTTAAGATTTTTTTTTAGAATTTCTTACTAAACTTTACCACGCGAAGAGTCTCATGCACCAAACCAATTTTAAAATGAACTTCATTATTTTAGAAAATGTTGAATTTTTTTGGTTTTTTGAATTTGTACTTACAAATTTTGGATTAATTTTTTTTGAAAATAATTCAATTCATTGGAGAAATGACGTTGGACAATTTTCTATCGATATTTTATGAGAGACAGTCAACAAGTGAAGAGCGAGAGAGAAGATACAAATATGAGCGCTGTAGAGTAGAGGTGGAGAAACATCGATGATCTCAAGAGCGCTGCGAAGCGATCAGAATAAGTTTAACACATGTGGCAGCCTTGGTTTACAGAAAAAGAGTCACCAATAAATATTGACCCATGGCAACCTTATAGCCACAGCCATATCCAGATTTAAGTCAGATTTAAGTTTTTTTGAAACGTTTAGACGCTGTTAAATCATAAAACCTTGCTATTGGCAAAAACGATCCCTGTTGACAGAGCGTAGTGTGACCGTTCTACATTTTCAATTCAAATTGGCACTGATGCTGATGCTCAAAGTGTGACCAGGCGAGCGCACAACAACTTTAATTTGAATTAAAACTTTATATTTTATTTAAATTATCCTAACAACCTGTCGTATTGGCATTAATGAATTGCACAAACAATTGTGGCACCTGTTCCAGTGGCGCTGGCGTCGTCTGACTGGCTCGGCACGTGCTCGTAATGAACTTCTGCCGCAATCTGTTCAATTGCAGGGCATTCATGGAAGTCGTTACCTTCACGGCGCTGGTGCTGCCCTTAATGCGCAGCTGCCCAAAGGCGCCAATCTTGATGGCGCCCAGAATCTCCTTGATGATGTCTTGCATGATTACATCCAGCTCGAACAGATAGTTTGTGGCGCCCAAAGGTGGCTACAAAACAAAATTAAAGGGCTATAAAAGTCGTGATTTATGCAAAGTAACGATATTCTTAGGCTTATGAAATACTATCGATAAGTTTTTGGGCACAATGCATCGATGTATGCCAATATTTTCTCGCATCCTGTTGCTAGTCGATTTTCGAGTAAGTGTCGATTATCTCAAATTTTGATTAGAGACTAAGTCGATTAATTTTTGATCGTATAAATAAACGAACAAAAACTTTGTTCGTTATCATATTTTTTAGATCATTTTTTTTGTTTTGTTTTTTTTTATCTGTCTAAAAAATCGTTAAATTTGAAAACATGCATCGACAATTTGCATTCTGGCAGTATTGATATTGAATGAAAAAATATTGGCATCGATATTCCCAGCCAAATCGACATCCAAGCAAATTTACTTACATTTTGTGTGCTCTGATTGGGCGGCAATGGTTTTGTTTCATAGAGCGCCTTGTAGATGCTCTCCAAATCGAGTGTGTCCTCCGGCAGCACAACAACCAATGGACTGTCCCAGCGATTGTTGCTATGCGGTTCCTCATAGCGCATGCACAACGCATCAAAAATCTCCCTTGTGTAGGGCACATTTGAATTATTTGGCTGCTGCTCCCCCTCCGCCACCGATTCGTCTAGTTTATCCGGCTCAATGCGTTGTGTGTTGAATGTCCACGCCTGCTCCTGTGGAATACAACTGAAAAGTGTGCACTGTGTGGTGCGTGCCGCCTTTGTCATGCAATACAGTTCATAGCGATACCCTATAAAAATAAATAAATTGCAAACATACATAAATAAAAACAGTATGAACAGTATGTCAAGAAATATGTTTCAACTATTTTTAAAAATAAAAATCAAATTCATGTCAAAACAACTACTTGACATACTGTAAAAAAAACTGCCCACATGTTACGCACCTTTTATGTAGTTGCCGGCATCGAGTATCACCAAATCCTCTTTGTTGAGATGCCGCGAGGCCTCCGATTTTAAATCGCTGCGCACAACCTTCTCCTTTTGTGAGTCGCCAAAGAATGCGTTCTTCTCGAAAAGCGCTTTGGGCACAGCCTCGTTTTCGCTTATTAGATGCACCTTCCGTCCTTTGCTTACAAAGTATTCTTGCAGCTGTTGCGCTCTTGTGGACTTGCCACTTGCCGGCAGGCCACTAATTACCACAATCGGCATGCTAAATTAACACATTGTCAACCAACGTTAATATTTATTTTGTGTAATATCCATCTGCAGCTGAGTCGAATCGTTTCGATTATGAATTGTTTTTGTTAAAGTCTCCTTAAAACGTGTGGCAGCCTTGGCTTAGAGGAAAAAAGTCACCAATATTTTTGAGACATGTGGCATCCTTGACTACCAGAAAAATTACATCCAAATTTTATACAAATTTATTTTTTTTTTTTTTTTAATTTTTTTGTAATTTTATGTATTATTTTAAAATTAGTAATAATTTATAATATTCAGATTACGTGCGGTGGCGAGCATCCAACAACCATTCAAATTACAAAATGTTCTTATCTAATTTATATTTGAAATGATTTAATTCATTATAATCTTATTGCAAAATTAAACAATTGTTAAAAAAATTAAGCTACGCGCGCCGGACTTTTTATTTTTAGGTTCGAGCGGTCCACAAATTGTGGCGGTCGGGCGATTTTGACTTCAATTAAAAATAAACGATTGCTGCCATCTGGCAACGCAAACACACAAACAGCTGACTCGGTTGCAGTTTATCAAAATTTGTGCTGCACTGGATTCGTGTTTAAAAACTGCTCCAAGGATTCAAGTGTTGCTAGCTGCAAATGGCAGAGAATCGTCGACGCTTTCGCAATAAAAAGCGGGTAAGTTGAAAATGCGTTGCAAAAATGTTGCAAACAACTTATGTATTTACTTTGCTTAGGACGATGCGCGTCAGGGATCAGCTCCGTCCGTCCCGGTGACCATTGCGAGGCGGGAGGATGCACGCAGCACGGTTGTTCAGCCAAAGATACTATTGAAAAAGGAGCCCGAGTTTAATACAGCCAGTGGCAGCAGCGGCAGCAACAATGAGATTCTCACCTCCATCAAGACGATTATCATCAATCGCAGCGATGCACGCGGCAGCAGTGAACGTGGTGGGAGCAACATGACAAGCGGCATGTCCACAACCACAGCAGCAACAACAACATCCTCATCTTCCGTATGCGCCGCATTGGGCAGCTCCAGTTATACAGCATCCAAGGAGAAGACAAATGGAACGACTTCAAATGCAGCTGCTCCTGCTGCCACTGCTGCTGTTGCTGGGCAGGATTCACAGTTGCCACCGCGCATGACACGCCCCACATCGTTGCTCATCTCGAACGGCGTGTACAATATGAATGCCCGCAAACTGTTCCACAAAACCAACACAGATTTTACAGTCATTGGCATTTTGGGCGCCCAATCTGTGGGCAAATCCACACTACTGAATCTGTTGTCCATGGAGCGTGAGAGCGACTATGATTACCATCAGCATTTGTTTGCAGCGGATGCCGATGATTGCATATTTCCCATACGCCATCGTTCCAAGCAACAACAAAACTCGAAGCGTTCACGTGGAGAATCATTGCAATTCTTTATAACACGGGAACGTTACATACTCCTGGATGCAGCGTCATTATCTAGCAAAGAAACGGATCTTCTTGAACTTCAAACAATGTCCACCATGATGCAGCTGCTCAGCGTTTGCCATGTGCTGTTGCTGGCCATGGATGAGCTGAGTTTGGAGCAATTGCGTCTACTAAATGCTGCACTGCGTCTGCGACCACGATCTCCATTTAAAGGCTACTTGGATGGCTATCTGCCCCAGATCATGTTTGTGCGAACGCGTGCCCAACGCCAACACTTTGATCCCGCCTGGCGTGAAGGCTTCGATAAGCAGCTGGAACTGCTTTTCGATGGCACCGGACTGCAAATACATCGTGGACGTGGCGATGCTCGTGCTGTCAACAGTTTCCTGCTGCCGGAGGTGCAGAGCAACCTGGCAACTGCTCATCATGCCAATCTCTTTGAGCTGGTGCGTCAATTCCGCGAGCGTGTGCTCACAATGGTCCGTCATCCCATGTGCCACTGCAATGACTTCACCGAACTGCTCTGGTTCGAGCTGCTCGCGGAGACGACACGCAAATGCAATGCGAGCAGTCAACACTTTGAGAAGATCCTGGCCGAGATAAAGCTGCGTCACGTCGACGCCCGCTCCAAGTGGCGCAGCGATTCCAATTGGCGCAACGAATCCTGAGCTTAGAGCACAATATGCATGCGAGCAAGATGACGATATAAATATAGATTTAGATAATAATAGTTAACTAAAGATAAGTGATTAAATTTGTATCTTTTGTCTAAGTATTGTTGTGATTCATGGAGGAGGCGGAGCTGACCTCCAGTTGGAGCAGCTTATTGGTAAACGGAATCATTTAGGAACAGGCATGACAGCATATATAATATGTAGAGAAATATGTATCCTCATGACAGAGATGAGATAAGATTTGGAAACAGATTTATGGCTCTCAGCTAGCAAGAAATTGCTTTCAAAGATTCTTCTTATCAAAAGACCTAACATTATACACTTCTCAGTTGCTATCTGAGAGCTCTTAAAGATATGTAGACAGATAGATTCATATGACAAGAAATTCAGTTGGATATCAGCTCATAGTTTTGCCTAATCTAAAGGCATATATGCAACACAAGGATTTATTTGTTTCCTAGTTTTCTACTCTAAACAATGCAAAATTAGGAAATACAATTGAATTGCAGTTAAGAACTAGAACTGACTGCCAAGACATTTAATATAAAGAATAGCTAAGCGTTTAAATTAAATTCGTATCCAATAGCTGTCGAGGATTCGATAAATATTCCACAAGATTCCATTGAATTCAACGTTTTCAACTGCATGGTTTGCATATTTTCCTGCACTTTAAATTCGTTTTATTTGGCGCCTTTAGTATATAGAATTATATATATATGTATGTTTATGAATATGTATGTATGTTGCAGGACACGGTGGGTTTAAATTTGGGACTGTTGTTGTTGTCAATGTGGTCGTTGTTGTTGTTATTGTTTAATAATGATATCACGTTTGCTTTAGATCGTCATCAGTCTCTGTCTCAATCTCAATCTCTGTCTCCGCATCATCGATATCAACATCATTTTGATGCACTATCAAATCGGGAGGCTCCTGTGGATTACGTTGTTGCTGCTGCTGCTGTTGTTGTTGCTGTTGTTGCTGCTCAAAATTATTGGGCGGCTTGCGACAGAGCCAAAAGAGACTCTGATATTCACTCTGTTTCATCGATTGCGGATTTTGTGCATATTTGGTGCGTATGCCGGTGCGTGATGTCAATATATCGAAGCCAACGCTTTCCATTATGATAACGAGATCCTCATAAGTTGGCTCAATGCTATTCTGACCATTCACATCGCTGTAATGATACAGCAAAGGTCCGAGATTCACCCAAATTCCACCAGGCACAAGAATTCTGCAAAACATGATACGGATAAGTAAATTATTTGATGTCACAAATTTAATATTCTTTTTCTTTTTATAAAACAGGGAATAAAACTGTTTTCTTCTCCCTGTTACATACATTGCAACGAATACAATATACCGTTTTACATATTTTTTAAGTAACGGGTATAAAAACCGTTACCTCGACAAGGGTTTCAAATAAAAGGGAGACGACTACTCACTTGTAAATGGTGCGTATAAAGTCGATGACATTATTGGCACAATCGATGAAAAAGCATGTGGCAACACAATTGTATGAGTCTGGAGATTTGTAGACCTCCAGGAAATCGCCAGCTGCCATTTCAATATTGCCCTTGGGAGGATTCCTCACGGGACAAACGTCAGGGAATCGAACGGATGCCACTTGATCGGCACGTCGCATATTATTAACATATTGATGGACCCATGGATATAAAACATGTTTGTTCTCATAATCACAAAGGTTGAGAACAAAATTAGATGCAATCAGCATGAAATAGGAGAACTCATTGCCCTCACAGGCGTAACCACGACAGGCGAGCTCATATGTTAGCCTGCCCAGACCTGCGCCCGGCACCAAAATCTTAATCTCATTCACTTTGCTAAAAAAAAACAAAAGAAGAAAATAAAGAAAAATATGTACTATGGAAATGTATACAGAATATGGCAAGGGAATACTCACTAATCGCTTGGCTTGTAATACTCCTCGATGCTATCGATAATCGGTTTGTACGATTGCTCACGTTCAATCGCGCATTCGGCGCTCCAGTCTCGTGCAATCAGTTTCAGTGTCGATTGAGCCTTTAAAATTTTGAGAGGTTCAACAACATCATCAGCAACAACATCACCATCATCATCATCATCACCATCATCAACAAGATACTTAGTCTGAGATAGAAATTTTGGTTTTTGGTTTTTTTTTTTTTGGATTTCGAAAAGAGCAGAAGTTTAGAGAGTAAAGGATTTAAGACTAGGAGAAAAGTGGGGATGTTGCTTTTTGGTCAAAAAATATCAATATCGATATAAAAAAAAATTAATTTTTACTCGATATTTTTGGCAAAATATCGGTGCTGTCGATAATATCAACATTATTAAATTATCAAATTAATCGGTCGATATCGATATTTTATCCACAAGCCTGGAGAAAAGTTGCCAATCAGGAAAAAAAGAGAACAACTATGAGTTACCCTGTACTTTAATTATCACATACTTAAACATATAAAATGCTGTGGGCCGCAAAATTCTTTCTACTTATAAAGTTTGGTAAATTGCTTATGTATTTAATTATTATTTGATTTTTATGAATAACTTTCGCATCTAAATAACTTTAAATAAGCTCTCAAAATACCGTTAACAATGTATGCGTGCTGTGACATGTTTCGATTCCACAGCTCGTAGACATATTTCTGAGTAAAAAGGATTTGATTTTGATTACTCACTTGATCCATGTCACCGTGACGCACGTGGGCGGGCGCCTCATCATTTTGATGGTCGGAATCGCCGCCAGTTGGATAGAGCACACGATCACGCAGAATCTCACGAATTACAGTCTGATTGCAGTCGATACAATGACGAACGATATCCAAATGCGTTCGATATTTCGATAGCAATCGCTGATCGTCTGCGGACAAACTAAGGAGATAATCTTCCTTTCTGTTAAGCCTCAGATAGGCGTAGCGTCTGTGCGGGTGCAACAGAGAAAGAGATAGACAGAGAGAGGTGGAGAAGATTAGAGCGAGTGTCCTACATTTGCACACATTCACAAACACACACACACATGCATGTTTAGCCGCTTAAATTGATTTTCGTTATCAGCACTTGACATGCATATGCATGCATACATACATAAATACATATGTCGCATGGTGTCTGTATGTACATACATACATATGTGTGTAGTGGGATATTAGCATGCTTGCTGTCTGCATTTAATAACCGTTTGTAAACAAATGTCCACTGTGCACCCACCTGTAGTACTGAAAGGCATTCTGCACCTTCTGTATGTGACGTCGCTCCTCTTCGTCCTGTTTGGCCGAAAATGCCAGCGCCTGATCCTCTTGCATTTTGGGATGCATGGGAAATGGCAACGATGGCACCATATCACTCATGCCCACCAAAAATTGTGAAATATGTATATTAACTAATTATAGTAGACGCCTAAATGCCAATGAATATTTAACTTAACTTATCGATATACAATTATCGCCAGCCAGTGTTACCCTAGCCACAGGTGTTTTTTATACAACAAACTAACCATGTGTTGCACCGCTTGCAGGCTATCGATAATATATCTCCAAGAAATCGGCGGAATATTTGAAAATTATTCTAATAAATTGTACATTAGATACAATTTTTTATTTATTAAGCAGTTCCATTAGATGTTGTAACAAAATTTTGGCAATTTATTTAAATAAATAAGATAAAATATATTTTGAGGATCTCAACAAATCTTATTTATTGAAAGCAATATAATAAATCGGAGAAAAAGTTACGGACACCCGCCTTCGTTTAACAATTATAATATCTTGAATTTAATTTAATTTGTACATTAAATATTATTAAGGACGTCTGGCATTGGGATAATTCTATTGATGCGGATTTGTCAACACAACTCGTTTGGGTTGCATTATAATATGAATTAATTAGATAACATAATATTAATATAAGTATGTGTGTGTGTATGGATATGGGTAAGAGTAGCAATATGTACATCATAATAGTTAATTAATTATTGCTTAGAAATAAATTACGCTGACTTGTTAAATGGAGAGTATAAATAAACATAAGCAGCGCATTTGACCACAGGAGTATTTTCAAGTTGCGACATTATTTAAAAAATAAAAAAAATATGATCACGTATAAAACATTTTCTGATCCCTTCACGCAACATTTCAGCAATTCTAATCCTGCTGCTGTTGTTGTTCCGGCTCCGGTTCCGGGTCCGGGTCTGGCCTAATGGCCAGCTCCACAAGTGGCGCCATATCTTGCTCCTGTTCCCGTTCCCTTTCACGCTGTCGTGATGTTGAAGTGGTGACAGGTGAACGCGGCGTTGAAGGCGTTGTCGACGAGCCGGAGCTATCAAGCACAACAACTGCATCCTTGGTAGCGTTGACTTCGCCAACTGTTGGATTGCTTGACGAACGTTCCAAGACACTGGAAGCTCTCGTCGTCACGGACAAAGACAACGAAGTAACCGCACGAGATGTGGAGGCAATGTTGTCATCCTGTTCCTCACGATCGCGTTGTGGTTTCTTCAGTCCAGCGATCTTCTTCAGATAAACCTTGTCCTGCGATGGACACTCAAGATGCACGCAATGGAAAATCTAATAAAATAAAAAAAAGCAGATCATACTTATTAGGGTTATTCAATAAAGTTAGAGACATGAATCTACCTCATTTGCTGTATTTCGTGTGCCCACGATCCGTATAAACACAATGGGCCTTGGTGCAAAGTGTAGATTTTGCCAGGAGCGCGCTTTCTCCGCCCGCTTATCCACAACCATTTGCCAGTTCTTGCGATTGGTTGAGGTCTCAATGTAGAAGCTATAAGTACGATCATCGCAATCCCACAACAGCAGACGCATCGATCCCACATAGTATGGTTGACCCAAGCGGACAACAATCTCGCCGCTGCCCAGCTGATGGCACGTGTATCCCGAATCCCAATCATAGCGCGAATAATCACCATTGATCAGACCGTTCCTTGTGTGACTCACACCATCGGTGACAATCGCACTCATCTCCATGGTGGCCACATTCGCCTCGGGCGCCACAAAGCCATCAATCAACTTGGGCACTTTTGTTGTATGCATCGCCTCCAAGCCGACTAAATGAAATACCTGGTGAACAAACAAATTTCGTAAATTTGGAACTTTTAATTTAGTCTGAATTCGAAATTAAAATAAAAAATAAACAAAACCATTTAAAAATGTTTCTATGCTTTGAAAAAAAGAACAATATTATAAAGAAAATACAAAAAAAAATCGCGTGACTTTAAATAATTTATTTTAGACTTGCATTTTTCCTTCTACTGTTCAATATTTAGGTAAAAAACAATAAAGAACCAACAAAAGCAAAATAATATTTTATTGTAGAATTTATGTAGAATAAATCAGAGTCAAATAAATATATTTTGAAAGATCTTCGTAAAATAAAATAAATTCAACCGTAGTCCAAAAAAATTAAATCTTCGTTTTCTTCCAAAATCTAATGAGCTGCATTTTTGTCTAATTTTTTGTAGTTCAATTTGAATTTCCAAGTCTTCTTTTTATCATTTACCCTGATTTGGTCTTAAATATCAATTATATCAAGTTTTTTTGGTCTCTGATTTCTATAAATCTTACACAAATATTTGATATTCGCACAAGGTAATCAAGAAGACAGAGATAGAGAGGGAGTGCAAAAGAGACAGCTTGCTTACCCGATTCACCGTGTTTTGGATGCCAACCAAGCGAATGAAGCGCACGGGTCTCGCCTCAAAGTAAAGATACTGCCAGGATCGGCAATGATATTCGCTATAGTCAATGACACGCTCCCAGTGCTGTTGATTGCCCGACACTTCAACGAAATAGGAATAGGCGCGACTGTCACGATCCCAGAGCAGCATCCGAATGTGATTGATCATGCACATGGTGCCCAATTCCACCACAATGCCCGCATCATTGCTATCCGTAATGCAATGCCGTGTATATCCATGCTCCATGTCATAGGAGGTGACATCGCCATCTAGCAATGCGGAACGACATTCGCCTTGAATGCATCGTGACATATACTTGGCGGTGGCCACATTCTCCTCCGGCCAGAGAGCGGCACGATACGGCAGCGTCTTTAACGTGATACCTTCGGCAATCGCATCGAGAATTTTATCCGGTTCAAGTATGCCAGATGGACGCACCACATTCAGCAGATCCTCCAAACTCATTAGCGGCAGACGCACAAAAGACACAACTGTTTTGATATCGATGTCGGGATTGTATCTGCTCCATTTCCAAACGGCCAAAAAGATTTCAACCTCTGGCGCAAAGAAGCAATCGCGACGCAGCACCTCCTCCAAGGATTCCTAAAGCAAAAGATGCAGATTTTTAGTATCAAAATTGGAAATTAACTATTGTATTTGATCTCTCACCTTGGATAGCATTTTAAAGGAATCATGCTGGAGAAGATCCGCCGCATTGCGATCCATAAACATGAGACAGACCTGTGTGAGCTCATCCAGATTATAAAGACGCGCTGCATCCAATATCATGCAGACATTGTTCAAGGCCAGATATTGACGTAGATATTTGGAAATGGCCATTTCCAGATCCTGAAATCCATATTGATTGGCCATGCCCAAAATACCGATGACCGCGTCCTCATCGAGCGTGGCTAGCGACAGTGTGCCCGAGTAGATGTAACGCAGCAGGACCTTAAATGAATCCAGCGGCACCTCCAGTGCAATCTGACGCTGTGTCGTCTCCGACATGCCGCCATACAGTAGGGCACGAAAGTATTCACTGCGTGCGGCAAGTATGGCACGATGTGCCGGCAAACGTTGCTCCTCAACGACAAATTCAACATCCGCATAACGATCGTTCATGCATAAACGTGCAATATCCACTGAGAATCGATCGCCCAGATCTATTTCATCCGTGTATTCCGTTGTGGACGAATCTGTGTTGCTTTTCGCGCTCGCCAGTGTTGCCATACTGCCGGCACAGCCGTGCATCTTATGATGCCCCTGGCTGCTCATTATTGCTCTCTCTCACTTTGTTTTTGTTTTGTTGTATAACTATTGCATTTATGTATGTTTGTGGGTGTGGGTGTGTGTGTACGATGATTGCATTTATATATGTACATATATACGAAAAGAACAATTAACAGTTAATATTGCGGTTAATTTCTCAAACAGTTTGTCACACACACAGCTCACCTATTTTGTTATTAAATTGCCCACAGTTAGATGCGCGCTTATTATTTGTTATTTTATTTAATCCTCTTCTTCCGTCGTGTGTGTGTTGATTTTATATGATTTGTGTACCCCTTGGGCACAGCAATTTACTTGGCCATCCACGTACTTTATGCAAATTGTCTACACAAGCTAGACCGCCTAATAGTTAAGTATGTACGCGGCTTTTTATTGTATTGTTATTATTATTATTATTTTTCTTATTATTGTGTTGTATTTTTAGAAGTTGAATGTTTTTCTTCTTAATCGCTGCAGAGTTGTGTTGAATCGTTCAGAATGAGATTGAAATGTGTGGCAGCCTTGGTTCACAGAAAAAGAGTCACCGATTATATTGATAAGTGGCAGCCTTGCAACCAAAAAAGTTATCGATATTGTGCGATAAACTGACTCTTTTCGTGGTGCGGACGCAATCTGCAAACTCGTGGCGAAATTTGTGTATTAAATTTTCATTGTCCATTTGCATAGGAAAACAAGGTAAGATACAATAAACAAAATTGAGAAATAGATATTTTAATTGTGATATGTGAATTGCAGATGCCGGGCGTTGAAACAATCAAATCCAGTTGGGCCGATGAGGTGGAGCTCGATTACGGCGGCTTGCCACCAACAACGGAGACAATTGAAAATGGCCACAAGTATGTGACCGAGTACAAATACAACAAGGATGACAAGAAAACAAAAGTGGTGCGCACCTATAAAATATCAAAGCAGGTGGTACCCAAGACCGTTGCCAAGCGTCGCACCTGGACCAAATTTGGTGAATCGAAGAACGATAAGCCCGGTCCCAATTCGCAAACGACAATGGTGTCGGAAGAAATCATAATGCAGTTCCTCAACTCCAAAGAGGATGAGAAGGCCAACGATCCGCTGTTGGATCCCACCAAGAACATTGCCAAGTGTCGTATTTGCAATGGCGAGCATTGGTCCGTCAATTGTCCATACAAGGGTACCGCCATGGATACGAATCTTATGGAGAAGAAGGCCGCCGCTGCCGCGTCAGCTGCCGTTGATGCGCCCAAGTCGGGCAAGTATGTGCCACCATTCCTGAAGGACAGTCAAAAGGGTGGCATGGGAATGCGTGGACGCGATGATACGGCCGCCATTCGTATCTCCAATTTATCCGAATCGATGACCGAGGCCGATTTAGAGGAACTGGTCAAAAAGATTGGACCACAGAGCAAGATGTACCTGGCCCGCGACAAAAACACTGGACTCTGCAAAGGATTCGCCTACGTGCATTTCAAACAGCGCAAGGATGCGGCTGCGGCCATTGAAATCCTTAATGGCCACGGTTATGATCACTTGATTCTGAGTGTCGAATGGTCCAAGCCGCAGAACAATTAGATCACGACCTGCGCGACGTGTATGTGTGTGTGTGCTAGTGGTGGGAGGAGGCGATGCTACCTAGGAGTGGACGGAATATGCATTCAAAAGCTGAACAACCTTTTTGATTTTTTTTTTCTTTGGTATATTTCCACTTGTAGGAAGCCCTGATGCATACCGCATGTGTTAAAGTAAAAAGTACATGGTATCTAAGCTATAAGTTTGCTAAAATACATAAACAACAAAAATAAAATAGGTCTGCGGGCTGCCAATAAAAAAAAGAAATTAAATCGTTTAATTTGTATGCCCCAAACAGATGACAACATTGTTGCCGTGTGGCGAGAGCTGCAAGCCTATCGACTGTGCTATCGATTTATCAAATATACTCGATACCTTGGTGCATTTTCTCTCAATTTAAAGTAGCCCTTATGCATGGGAAAGACAGACGAACATGATCACCTTTACTTAATTTAACATTATATTTGAAATAATCTAGAAACTTGTTGCATAATTAAACAATTCTTTGAAGTTTATTTAAATTGCGCGAAAGTTTGGAATCTAATTTTTGGGAGAACGCAGACGCGCAGTGTTGCCAGCATTTGCAGAAGGGGCTTGTCAGCATTAAGGGCATTCCAGCGCGTGCAAAATATTTATATTACTTAATTTGTTAAAAACAGCGATAGATTGGTTCTTTGTGTCTTTGTTGGTAAAATTCTAAATAATAAAATTTATAAATTATTGCATTACTTAAATTTTTAGGTTTGCTTCAATCCAATCGAATCAGTTGCAGGAATGTCACTATTTTATTTGCAAGGAATATACGTGTGAAGAAGATCCATATACATACATATATAATTTTACCGTGTAAGCAGCCGCAGAACGGGTATATTGAGTACACACTGCACTGCTAAACCATTTGAATAATGACAGCAGATAAAACTATCGATTGCTCGCAAGGCAAAGCTTGCCAATGATTTGCAGGGTAGCTCAAAGACGAGCATTGTTGATGTTGACTATTGGTTTGTTTTGCTTGCGTCAAATTGCGTATTTTGTTTGTGCCGTGCGCTAAATATAGAAATAGGTGCCGCAAAAACATTCAAATTTGAATTGAACAGCGACACACATATTCGAAATATGCAATATTTATAAGCAACCAGCAGGTAGCAGGTGTGTGTGCCCATTTAGTTAGTTATCTGCTGATCAGTTTGCTGACCGTTCGCAATGGAATCGATAACGTCAATGACAACGGCGACGGCGTCGTCATCCGCGCCATCGTCATCCAAATCCTCAGCGATGTCCATAAAACGCGGCTCGCGTATTCTCACCGAAAAGCCTTTTACCTACGTGCTCAAGTCCAAATATCGCCTGGAGCGTTGTGATAATTGTCTGGAGGCGTAAGTAGACAAATACAGTCTATCAAGTAATTTTTTGAACAACGACAAAATATCCACTTATTTTGCTTTTATTTTCAAAAATAGTTAAACTTAATGTATCGCAATATTTCTTTATTTGTACTTTTTTTTTTTGTAACTTGTTCTAAGAACCATGAGCAACAATATTAAGAAGGAGAATTTTTGTAGTTGTCAAATCAATTAGTTGACTAACTGTATGTAGATGAAGCTATGGTGTAGTTATTAACAAGGTCACCACATCATCTGCCTTGAGTCCTTAGCATGGTAGAATTACATACAAGGTTACGTATTATGATGTGGGAAATTACCTCAAATAATTTCCCCAAGATCGCAGCTGTGGGAAATACCGGAACTTGTCTATTACTTCACCATGATAGAGAATATATGTATGTACATATGTAAATTGGTAACTTGTTGCAGGGTCAAGGTGTTAAAGTGCTCCAACTGCCGTTATGTATCCTATTGCAATCGTGCCTGCCAGCAAAAGGCGTGGTCGCTTCACAAACACGAGTGTCCATTCCTCAAACAAATCCAGCCCAGAATTGTGCCCGATGCGGCGCGAATGCTCTGCCGGCTTATACTGCGTCTCGAGCATGGCGGGGACTTGGAGCGCGGTTATTACACAGAGCACGGATCGCGCAAGTTTCGTGATTTAATGTCGCGTAAGTGAGGAAATTAATGCAACCTACACAGAATTTAATTTCAAGCATTTCTTTCCAGATTATGCGGAGATTAAGAATGATCCAAAACGCTTGGAGCACTTGGACTCCCTTCATGCTGTGCTCACGGACATGATGACGGTTAGTGGCAGCAGCAGCACTAGCACAGTGCCCAATAAAACCGAATTAATGAGCATTTATGGACGCGTAAGTACTGCTTTAATCCATGGTGCAATTAACTAAAAGGTTACGTACTCCGTACAAATGGTGAAATTACAATAATGTGATTCCAACTGATGCATCAAGGTACCTTAAATAAAATTAATCTGTTATGCCCAACAACAAAGTTTGTGCAACCGAAAAGAGAGCAGCTGTGTTAAACAGTACGTCACCTTATAATAATTTTACCATGCAACAAAGTTTGCAGCTGTGGGGAAAAAGTCACCTTATAGTAAATTCATCTTGCGTACATGTTTTTATAGAATAAGTACAGAGTCTCTGACAGTCGGGTTCACTCGATTGTAGCCTTGCCCAAATGTTTTTATAGAATAAGTACAGAGTCTCTCACAGTCGGGTTCGCTCGATTGTAGCCTTGCCTAGATGTTTTTATAGAATAAGTACAGAGTCTCTCACAGTCGGGTTCGCTCGATTGTAGCCTTGTCTACAAGTTATATTAAAATTGTAATTTTTACAGCTGATTACAAATGGTTTCAATGTTCTGGATGCGGAGATGAACTCGATAGCGACGGCCATTTATCTGGGCGTCTCGATCACGGATCACAGCTGCCAACCGAATGCGGTGGCCACGTTCGAGGGCAACGAGCTGCACGTGCATGCGATTGAGGATTTGCCCTGCTTGGACTGGTCCAAGATCTACATCAGCTACATTGATCTGCTGAATACGCCGGAACAGCGACGTGCCGATCTCAAGGATCACTATTACTTCCTGTGCGTGTGCAGCAAATGCATTGATCCGCTGGAGACACGGCAGATGAACGCAGCCGCTTGTCCCAATCGCAATTGCAATGCCAGCGTCAACTTTGAGCTGACCAAGTGCCAGGACTGTGGTGCCCAGGTGACGACTGAGCTGCGAGATGCCTACAATGAGATTATGACGCTGACTCAGACCAGTTTGGACTCCATGAAGGAGGTGGCTTGTAAGTAGACCTCGAGTGTGGGCTGAGCCCGACTGTGAGAGACCCTGTACTTTTTTCAGGAATCGTAAATACGAGTTTTTTTCATTTTTTTTCAAATTTACATATCTTTAAAAATGTTTTGTAAGCCGAAATCATATATTTCGAAGCTCAAAGATACAAAAAACTAGTAACCGTTACGTTACCGATATACAAAAATTTTGAGAAAGCGATGACCGAAAACCTAAATGCGAACATAACCGAAACCGTAACTGAAACTGATACTCGTTTCGGTTTGATGCCCTGATTAGCACTGATTAAAACCGAAACAAATATCGGTTTCAGTTACGGTTTCGCTTACTAAAAATTTTTGCATATCGGCTACGTAGCGGTTACCGATCTTTTGTATGTTTCGGTTTCGAAAACCGGTATGATTTCGGTTCACAAACAAATTATTTAAAATGTTAAAGACATTTGAACTTGAAAACAAATATTCAAAAACTTTTAAAACTAAGATCTTTTTATTGAAATCAATATAAAAATAAAAAAAAAATCATTTTTATTTTGAAAACCAGGATTAAACCTTAACACAATTAAATTTTGTGCTTTACCGAACCTAAATTAACCGTTTTGCATGAATCGGTTACTAAACGGTTATTTTGGCTTAAAAATGTTCGGTTTTTGGGTTTCGGTATAATAAGAAAGTTTTGTTTCGGTTACGTTTTCAGTTACGGTTATCAATTTCAATCGGTTTATTCCGGTTAACGGTCCCCGCTGATTAGTATTATTGGTTTTTTATTTGTATTAATATATTGGCATGTGCATTAAATTTTTATTGCATTAAAAAGTGCAAAAATAAATTTTTCAATTATAATAATGTTTCAAATTAAGATCAAAAGTAAGAGTTTATATTCATTACCGCTAATGAATAAAAATTTAAAAAAAAACGTGTATCTTGTTTCCATCTAGGAAAAAAATATATACTAAAGATTTTTCCATCCATTCAGATTCTTTTTTCAGCTTTTAAATTCATAACTCTGTTCAAACTGTTTTCAATTATCAAGGTGCTCATTGATTTTCTTTATTCCTGCAGATCTGGACGTGTGCAAGATTTGCTTGGAGAAGCAGACGGGATTGCTGCATCCACTGAATGTGTGGCATGTGAAGACGCTGGATGCGGCTTTTGAGGCGGCCATCGATGTGGGCAAATGGTCGGATGCACTGGAGTATGGGCAACGGTTGTTGCCAGGCTTTGCCAAATATCATGGCGAGTGGAATCCCCTATTGGGTTTGCTGCACATGAAGCTGGGCAAGATTCAGCTGTATGAGCGTAGTTACAAACAGGCCGTGCATCATTTGCAGGAGGCGCAGCGCATTTTGACTGTTACCCATGGACGGGATCATCGACTGCTGTTGGAGCAACTGCGTCCGCTAATGCTGCAGGCCAGGCACGAGATGACATAGCATTTAAATAATAGAATCTAATATAGCATAACATTTGATTAGCATGAATTTGAATTGTTTGTATTTTAAATTAAAGCGACATATAGACTATAAAATTTGATTGTGTATTGTGTAATGTTAAACGATCTGTGTAATGGCCTTGGCACGTCGATCCGTGTCCTGGAAGAGTGCTCGGATCAGATGCTTTATCTCGCTGGCCTGATAGTTGGCCGTCAAGGGCCCGGCACCATCGCACCACAGCTCGGTGAACTCCTTCAGCGAGGCATTCATCATCACCTTGAGCTGTTGCAATTTCTGCCAGGTGCGCACCTGAACCACCTCGTTGGGATCGTGGAAGAGTAGAGGTGCCTTCTCCAGCACCACATCGATCAGATCGCTCAGCTCGCTGGCCATTGTCGCCGAAATGTCGCGCAACTTGAAGACACGCATCACCAGCTCGTTGATAAACGGATGCAACAGCTCACAGAAGCTGCTGTTGTACACATTCTCCGGCAGCACCTGTTGCCACACATTCTTCAGCAGCTCCAGCTGGCGCAGACATTGGCGCACCAGCTTCAACGGCACCGTGCCCAATGTATGCGGACTGTCGAACTCTGTGCGGGAAAAAGAAAAATCAATTACAATTTCAAATTAATTTCAATTTAATTTTTTAGTCAATATCTTGGATTTTGACTTTGACCGTATGATATACAAGCATTCCGTTTTGTTATATTATATAAGTTCTTAATCTTTGGAGCCTATGCATTTTACAGAATCAATTTGCATTGTTAACTTTTAAGGACCAGTTAAGATCGAAAAATATAATTTCAGAAACAAGCTTGAAAAATTCAATAATTCAAAATAAACTTGAATCTACATCCCAATTTATGTGTGTCTAGCTCTCGACTTCTGAAGCTGATAAGGAATAGATCATATAAAAACCGCTTAATGTATATTCAATTTCCAAAATGTACATTAATTTAGCAACGAAATATGTTAGATCAGTTAGGTAAACTAATTTTGAGTACACAAAATTTCTTAAAAATTAATTGATTCAATAACTTTCATCACAAAATTGATGTGTGATATTTTGGGAGTTGAATATGTGTACACTGTGCATATATGGTAAGTAATTTATACCTAATGAAATCTAGAAAAATGTTTATATATGTACAGCTGCCTGGGTACAGATTATAATTATGTAGTTGCTCACCAAAACCGCTCATGATTTCCATGAGTATGGACTCCTGATAGCTGATCTGAACGCGCAGGTATTTGGTGCCCGTGGCTTGTAGCATTTTGAACAGCGATGGGAAGCTATCGATGTCCTGGTTGACATGCTGTGCCACCCAGTGAGTCAAGTACATGCAATTGTTGTGAAATAACGCCGATTGCTGTGGAATGCTTTGCAGCAGCTTCTTGTGCACCTTCGGCACCTCATCGATATACGTCTCGAGCAGCAATCCAACAACACCATTCAATGGATCTGGCGCATCAGCATCGCCATTATCTGTGGGCTGTCGCAGTATGCGATCCAGCAGCTTTTTAAAGTCCTAAAAAATAAAGATTGAAAATTGTTACATTTGGTTTTACAAATTCAAATTCAATAAATAAGAACGTTACAGTTCATTTACCGAGCATGTGTTGAGTATCTATGAATTTTTATTTAAAACTACTGCATACATTTAGGCGCTCTAGTTGCTTAACAACTTAAAACAAGAATTACTACGGTTATCTTTAATCGATCTTGATTGGATTAAGTGAAATGATAGATAATAATAACAGGGAATGGTCAACAGCAAAAATACTGTGCCATCCTAAAAACTGTGGTGGTTGCGGAAACCTGAAACAATCATAACTAGCCTTATGTTTATTCGATCCTGATGCGATTTAGTGAAATGATTGATAATAATGAAATGCAGTGTTTACATCATCTACTGAATTTGGGGTGTCTAGCTCTTCTAGTGTTTTTATTTAATTGCTGGGACAGAAATTGGTGTCTAAAGTTTAAAAAATAAATTTAATTTGTACAATTCGATGGCTCCAGCTATTATAGTCTCTGAGTTGCACGTGATTCATGCAGAAGAACATAGCTATATTAAAGATATATACACTTAAAGACCTCTGTCAGCAATCACTTACCAGTGTGCTCTTGGAGATCATGCAGCGCGGAAAGAGAAAGGGATTACTGGCCACATTGGCGGGCAGATTGCTGGCGGCAACCAGTTCCATATCCTGCAGATCCCGCTGCATAATCTCACGTGCGTTGGCCAAGACACGAGCCGAGAGACGATTGCGATAATAAGTATCAAAGAGTTTGGTGAATTTGCCGAGTGCCAAATCCTGATCCGGATTGATGAGAAATGTGTCGGCCAAAAAATGCTCGAATTGTGTAACATCATGGCAAAGCGTTGATCTTTGATATTCCTCCATGGTCTCGGGCACGGCAGGTATAAGGCACTCCTCGACGAGGAGATCCAGCATGCGATCCTTGATGTGATCCCCAATGATGCTGAACACATGTTGTTCGTCATTCACACTACAATTGATGCTGGACAGCGTTTGGAGCAGCTGACGCAAATTGTTAAAGACATCGGCATAATTGGGACGCAACAGTTGCGATGTTGTCTCCTGATCCTTGATGGAATACGATAGCGTTAGTTCAATGTGTGTGCCATCTTTGGCGTTCTCATTGTATGAGACGGAGACGGGCTTTTGGATCAACGGCTCAATGCATTGCTCCAGCAGGAATGCGCATAGCTTGGCCGGATTGTAGCGCTCCTGAAACAGCGCCATCACAATGTCCTGCAGCTGGGCTTGGTCCTTGCTAACCAGCAGCGTCACGCACTTGGATGTTTGAAACGATTTGCAGTTCAATTGCATCAAACGATCGAAACGCTCTTGAAGATTCTGTTGCAGCAGATGCGCCTGCACATGATATTTGACCTTGATGGACTCGTAGCACTCGAGAGATTGAAATATACGCTCTACATCATGGGGAATTGCATTTGCTGCATCGCCATAAATGAGACAACGCAGTTTGCCCATTAAATCCAGTACAACAAGGCAATCCTTGGTCGCCTTGGCCTCCTCCACACACTGAAACAGATCATCCAGCTTCAATATATGCTCACTGACCCGCAGACCCAGCAATAGTTCACGTAGATCGCGACTACTTTTCGCCAGCTCACCGCTGGCATCGTTCAAAGCTCCCAATCCCTCGTTGCCCACCGAGTTGAGCAGATCACTGATCTCGTCGCACAACGAACTCGACTTGTCCAGAAATATATCCGGTGTGGTATGATTTGGCATAAATTCGGTATAGTTATCATCAATGTGCTTGCGTACGCGACCTTGAAAGCGTTCGGTCCGCACAACCATTTTTGCAATTGACGATTTCACGGATTCAATGGTCACCGCATTGTTGCCGCTGCCTCCCTGTTCTTGGAATGTCTCCAGCAGCACCTTGCTCTCCACCATGGTTGTTCTATAATTATATACGTATATTCTTAGCTACTCGTTTTGCAATTTGATTGAAATTTAGGTACAAATTGTTTGTGCAAAATTACAAATTGCAACGACGACGCTTGTTTATTATTGTATTTATCGATTAAGCGAGTTATCGGATTTGGAAGATTGCGCCACGATTGTTCGATATAGCCTTAACAGAGCTGCCACCTGTAGAAAATAAAATTTGCGATAATAGTGTTTTTTTCATATCAAATATGCCTAGGAGTTTTGCATTATCGGTGATTTTTTTTCTCTGAGCCAAGGCTGCCACACGTTTCAAAGTTATTCTGAATTCATTTTTAATTAGTTGTACTTTCCTTGTATTTGTGAAAAGGGCCGCCGACATGACTTATAAGAAATACTTAAGATTCTTATTTTTCATAGTTACTATTAGCATATACTGCCATACGCCAGTCAATTGCATTGAACCCTTGTCAGTCGGTCTTGCAATTGGCGTGGGAGCAGCCGGCTTGGGCTATTTCAAGAGTCAGACGATTTGTCGTTTTTACGAGTGCTGCGATGAGCGAAGCATTCCCTCAAATATCCCAGGCAAGTGTCGTCGATTGGAATGAATATTATGCACACTAATAATCGAATTTTTCATTCAACAGAATTAAGTCGCTCGCTGTCAAAAACATTGTTTGGCCAGCATATGGTGCAGCAACATGTTGTTGCCGCCCTGATTGCCCATCTACAATCGAATAGTCCGTCGCGCAAGCCGCTTGTGATGAGTTTCCATGGTACGCCCGGTACGGGCAAGAGTTTCGTTGCCGACCAAATAGCCCAGGCTCTGTACAAGGAGGGTATTCAAAGTAAATTTGTCCATCGTTATCTGGGCCGCGCGGACTTTTCTCACCCGGCCCGGGTGCATGAGTACAAGGAGCGCATCAATCGTGAGGTGCGTGACAGCATCTCGGCATGTCCATACTCGCTGTTCATCTTCGATGAGGTGGACAAGATGCCAATGGGTGTATTCGATATGCTCACATCGTTGGTCGACTACGCTGGCAATGAGAAATCCGCCGATTATACAAAGGCTATATTTATATTCCTATCCAATACAGCGGGCGTTCGCATTTCCGATCATTTGGCCGAGCTAATGAAAAAGGGCAAAAGGCGCGAAGATACACGACTCTCCGACTTTGAGGAGATGCTTAAAGTGTCCGCCTACAACATGGAGGGCGGTCTCAAGATGACCAATTTAATTGAGGCGCATGTGATAGATCATTATATACCATTTTTGGCATTGGAAAAAGCCCACATAGTGCAGTGTGTGGAGGCAGAGTTTCGTCGTTGGAATATTGTGCCGACACAGGCACAAATTACCACTGTGGTTAATAGTGCCATCATCTATGAGCCGGTGCACCACATGTTTGCCACCTCCGGCTGCAAGACGATCGAGAAGAAGGTCGCCATGGTCGTCAATGAGCATCGCGTCTCATAAGTTATTATTTTTTTTTCGAATTTGTTTACAATTAACTGTGTATACGTTTATGAACAGATTTTGTTTTTTTTTACATTAAATCGAACTTAATGAATTGTAATGACAATCAATACTACCAGGGATTCAGCCACTTGAGACGTGAGTCCTTGCGCAGTAGATCAGTGTCCAAGCGCTTGGGCTGCTCATCGAAAGTGTCGCGTGCCTCGAGTCGTGATGCCACAGGACCAATGTCCTTTGTCACCAGACACTCGCCGTTCTCCTTGAGTATCGTATGCTTGATATCCTGCGACGTTGGTTCACCATACGGGAATGTGATGGGCGTCACTTTGATCAAATGCTTAATCTTCCACAAGCGTGCATTATTTTCGGGTATATTTTTGACCACAGCAAAATCACTTTGTTTTCCATCGAGCCCGAGATCTTTGAGTAAACGTTTCTCCCAATATGGATTACCTTTAACGGGTCTTATGCGCTGCACACGAAACAGCTTGGCGGGCTCTATGGGCGGATCCACATGGTCGGGTGTTCTGCAAGTTGTTAGTTGTTTTTGTTATAAAAAGGGAATTTATATTCATTGCCGGCTGTTCATTCCAAAATCACCTGGGATAATAAATAATGTTCTCGTATTTCTTTCCGTCCTTGTACAAAAACTTCTTATTGTGCTTGCCATAGCTGCGGATCGCAGACAGACTTAGCTGCAGTGGCGACAACAACCTTAACGAGTTCATTTTTATTTCACAAACACCAACAAAATAATAAAATCTTCTAGTTGATTGGAAATGAAACCATAACGCTGCTGGTTATGAAAGCGTGCCAGGGCTGCAGTGTTGCCAGTTGTTCAGCGCCCGTATAAGCTGAATGCTCAGTAAAAATAAGCTAAAAAATAAAAATGCAAGAAAACATACAAAATCAATTAGGTTCTGCAACATGATAATTATTTTATTTATGCTTATTTACATCAATTTGATTTGCTGGCGGGGTCACGACTCGCGACCGGTAAAAAATCATGTGGCAGCCCTGGCTAAGCTTGGCAAAAAAAAAAGGTGGCAGCCTTCAGGTTCCACATATAATGTCGCACTTTCCTGTGAATGCCAAGAAGTGCAATCACAAAAAATAAACAGTTCTTTGTTATTGGAAGTAGAGGTGGAGAACTATCGATGGCACTAGAGATGGGCATGGGCCTCCTTTTTGAGGCACGGCACGGCCCAAGCACGGCTGGTAAAAACTGAGGCCCAACACGGCCCAACACGGGATTTTTTTAAATAGGCACGGCACGGCACGGCTCATGCCCATCTCCAATTTTGTCACTTCGTGGCGTCACTTTTTTATTATAATGGCATCAATCGTGCTATCGATGTTGTAAGTGTTCGCAAATTGTGTGATACATCGATGAATCCTACAGCTCAAGCTGACAAACAAGCTATAAAACAACGCCAACTTATCGATACTATCATATTTAAATTCAAAATCTGTACCGTGCTTTCCGTGCCTACCGGGCCTACCGTGCCTACCGTGCCTACCGTGCCTACCGACTTTGGCACGGTAAAACACGGCAATTTTTTATAAGGGGCCCAACACGGATTTTTTTTAAATAGGCACGGCACGGCACGGACACGGCACGGCCCATGCCCATCTCTAGATGGCACTATCGGCACTATCGATGGTCAAGCGCTATCGAACCGCCATCGATGGCAGACCTGCATTTGTTATGACGCTCAACTCGTTACAGAAAGGCTCGCATTTGGCATCTGCAGCTTCGGAAACATATAATTTTTGTGTTAAATAATTATATATTTGTATGACATGGATAAGTTCCTTACTATAGTCGAAATAGGTAAAGAAAAACGTACAAGACTTGAACCTAATACAAATTTTAATGTTTTAATATTTATATGTACCCGCCACTTCAGCCGATTCCGAGCGCATGTTCAGTGGGCTGGACAAAAAGTTTTCAATTTCAAATTTTAGTCGGAATTTTATATAAAAATTTATAATTTTTGGAATTAAACATATCGAGCCCTATTTGCGACAATAACGTATGCGCCATTTTCCGAAATTTTTTTTTTAATGCAAATGTGTTCATTAATATTAATAGTATCTACACTCAAAATATTAAACTTTAATTGTTTATATTTCCGGAGATATTTACCTGTCAACTATAACGTAAGCGACATATGACACGAAGAAATCAACTTAACGAAACCTAAAAACCTTTCTCCTGTAAAATTGCGTTTTGGCGCATACGTTATTGTCGCAAATAGGGCTCGATATATAAACTCAAGTTACCACACTATCGAAAACTATCGATAGCTATCGATGGTTTGAAAAATAATATCGCTGACTATCGATGGTGCCGACTATCGATAGTTCTCCACCTCTAATTGGAAGTGCTGATTTGACAAGTATTCGAAACATGGACAAGGATAAGTTAATTTGGCAACACTTAATTTGATTTGCCGAAAAATGGAGCTAACAACCTATATTGACAAAATTGTTGGCAAGTAAGTGCCAACTTTGCAATAAATAATGAAAAACCAGCGGAAGCACGACTAATTTAAAGTCGCTTCCAAATATTAATATTAACGATGGTCTCGATATTTGGTGAAGTAAAAATATTAGCAATAGTAGTAAAAATGTTTTATTGTTATCGATAGATTGCGCAGTGTTGGTAAGTACATTCACTGTTCAACGCAATTGCTAACGGAAATTTAAACATTTCAAATTGCAGGTCTATCTATATTTGTGAAATCAATATATTTTATTTTTTTATTGTAAATTATAAAAGTATTCTGTGTATATTTTATACTAAGCTCATGCATGCTTCAGCTACAAGCTACAAGATATAAAATATTACATATATTTATATAATATTTGCCAATAATTTTATGGATACAATGAGGCATTATTGCTTTTAAGGGGCGTTGCTGTTTCGCCGCCGCCATTTTGTGGTTTCTGGTTGGCTGGGAGGGAAGCTGTGCCGCCATTGGCTGTCATCGTGCCATATATTTTAAGGGTTGCCACCCTTGTGCTCTTCATCATCACATATCTATAAAGGATGCTGCAACATCCTGACATTCACTCAGTTTGTCGGGAAAGCTTTACGCGACCAGAGCTTCGTTTATTGCAAAATATATAAATTTGAAATAAAATTCCTGTGTTTGCATTTCCTGTAAGTTAACATCATGTGAAAAATCAACAGATTTACAATTATTTTTTTGAAGTTAACGCGATCGTGTGTCTCCTGAGAATTACTATAAAACTAGACCAAAAAATCAACGTATATTTATAATGATTACGTGTTTCTTTTGCAAAACACACTTTGATTTTGTGCAGCCCATTAAATGAATATTAAATCGAATGTAAACCGCAAATATCAAAAAAGAAAAAAAAAAAAAAAGGGTTCGCATCCCGCCCCTAATTCACGTTCCCCCCTTCTCTTAATTTTCGCAAATCCCGCGGGCGAAAATAAATAAAAACGTGACTATTTGTGTAGGTGTGAAAATATGTTGCGAATGAACGACAACAAATAATAACAATAAATACAATAAGCGTAATAAAAGCAAATGAAAACAAGATAGAATAATTCTAAATTTGGCACGCCAACAATCTGATGCCCTTATCAACTGTGAATTCAAATAAAAAATATGTTTTAATAAAGTTTGAGTTGTTTTTTATGTTTTACAATCTAAAGTTTAATTTTAGCTTGATTTTGAAAGGGTACGAAATTAATTTAAAATTGTTACTAGCACATAAAATAACGAATTTAAGCTTGTAGTGCTGGAAATCCTAATGAAAAAGTCATTATCTTTAGTTGGATTTTTTTAAACGCTAGGAATATTGCTGTTCAATATTTTTTTTGGGCTTAAAAAGTCAAAAAACAAAATGGAACAGTTCAGAAAATTAAAAAAAATTTGTTGTTGGTTAAAATATTTTAAAAATTTAAAAATATGTTCTTGACAATGGAAAAACTAATAATAATATATTATAAAAACAATGTTAAATAAAGTTGGTCAAATAACTTTTTGAAAAGTTAAAGAGCTTGAAGTTTTTAATTTGTAAAACAAAAATATTTTCATTTCTTTCTCAGAAGAAGATTAAAAATTATGATCCATTGAATTTAATTTATTTTCTTTAATATTACTTGAGCTTCTACATATGCTTTTATGGTAAGTGCCACGCCTCCAATAATGCGTTACACATTTGATGACAAAATGATAATACCCCTTTGGAAGGTTACAATAATAATAATAATAAGAATAAATACAATGAGCACAATAAAAACAAATGAAAATAATAGAAAAGGCAAACAGAAGACGTGACACGTGACCAAATTGAAGGGAGAGGGAAGGAAAAGTGAAGGGAATAGAAAGGAAGAAGGGAAAGGGTCGCAACCCTTTGGAGGGGGAGGGAGTGCGGGGTTTGCAGCCTTTCAGTAACCATAAATAATGCAAGTTGTTGGCCAAAATAATCACAGTCAACTGTCTCTTCCCCTCTCTCTCTCTCTGTCTCTTAGGAGCAAGTGCAGCAGGAGCAGAAGCAGGAGCAACAGCTGGAGAGGCATCATCATCACCATGGTCTATGACATGACACACTTGGCACCGGCGCCGCCTCAAAGCATCTCCCTGAGTCGCTATTATATGGAACAGGATGATGACATGACTGCGTCCAACAATATGCACTCCAACGGCCATGTGGCTGGCGAGGATTACGCGGCCAGCACCACACTCGATCTGGATCAGCGCTTTCAGGCGAGAATCGCCTGTGAGACTGCCGCCCAGCCGGCGCCGCCGCCACCGCCGACGCCTGCGCCACGACGTCGAACCACGCCCATTGCCCATCTGGATCCCTCGGAGCTGGTGGGCTTATCACGGGAGGAGCGACGACGACGGCGTCGTGCCACACTCAAATATCGGACGGCGCATGCCACCAGGGAACGCATTCGGGTCGAGGCCTTCAATGTTTCCTTCGCCGAGCTGCGAAAACTTTTGCCCACATTGCCGCCGGACAAGAAGCTGTCAAAGATCGAAATCCTCAAGCTGGCCATCTGCTATATAGCGTATCTGAATCATGTGCTGGAGACACCCTGAGACACCGCCAACGCCTCCAGCTGCAGCCAGTTGCCAGGCGCCATGTTTCTAACGCTTCCTCCGAGCTACGAACAAAATTGAAAAAACTTGTGGGGAAAACTCAACTGAACTTCACCTATGCCTCACTTAGCGGCCTAGCTTTTAGAGCCAACCGTTTTTTTTCTCTCACCACAATTAACATGATGGCCCCCTGTAAAAAAAAATATTTTGTCTAAGTTTCAAAATTCATTTTACGGTATTTTCAATATAGGCCATTAATCGGGAAATATCTGTTTAATCAAAATGCAAAATTATTTGTACAAAATTCATATTTCGCTTAAATTAAAAACGATCGTTATAAGGCATTTCCAATATATAGTAAGTATATAGGCCATTAAGCGGGGCATTGGCGTATAACAAATCTCGCTAGTCTATAAATATAACTACATTTAGGTAATACTCAATTTTTTTTGTTAGCATCTAATACGTGATATTTGTTTATATCGAAAGTCCACAAATAAATCTATAATAATGTATATATTGTACAGACATTCAACTGAGTTTTTTTTCTTTTATACCATCCTACTTTTTTTTAGAGAGAATCTTGACAAATCACTTTAAAAGTCTATTTGTGGATCTAGCGGTTTTCTTCATAAGTATTTTGCCTATCAGGGGTGCCACAGAAATCGCTTTCGCTTGAATTTCACTGGAATTTGTATGAAATTTAAGTGAAATTCAAGCGAAAGCGATTTTTGTGGCATCCCCGTATATCTGAGTTATAGCTATTCAAATTGGTATGTATCTTTTAAATTACATCTACTCCTATTAAACCAGACAAGCTTTAAGCGGTAAATAGTTTTACCCATCAACTAAAACAATATTTTTTTTTTTTATTTGATTTTCTCTTTCACTTAAAATTTGGTAGCCCTAAGAGATTTTTCTAGAAAATTTGGTAAGTAATTTTCTCTTATATCGATTTTAAAATATATTTTTTTTAAATTTGCACATCTTTTATGCGTAGTCATTGTGACAGGACCGAAACTTATGTAGTTTTATTATACATAAATCATATTATTAATCACATATTAAGAAATTCTGTTTTTCTTTCACCAATAATCTAAACAAGTTACAGTTAGTAAATTTTGTCTATAGCTATTTAAATAATTATATGTTACAAAAATATTTTAAAGTTGTAAATATTTCATAACTTACATTCGAAACAAGACCAAAGTGAGTAAATTTTGACCATCTATCAGTCTTTTTGGCAGTTCATTTCTTCTCCTACCTATAACTCAAGATCCATAAAAATCATAGTTAGCAAATTTGGTATGTAGCTTCTATATTATAAATTTTTAATTATACTATTTTTAAAATGCAAATATTATTTGCCTTTTCATTATAAAACGGCAAAAGCAAAACGCAATTTCATCATATCTCTATCTTCTTCTTTCATTAACTCAAGATCTATAAATGCTATAGCTGGAAAATTTGGTATGTACATTCTTCTGTATCTATGCCAGATCCATATATACCGTACTTTTTAGTATCTTATGCAATTACGTAAAATAATTTAAATCTAAATTATTATTATTATTTTAAAAAAAGATTTAAATAAATGCCTTAAAAAAAAATTTAAAAAATTTAAACTTCCCCTTGCTTACACAGAGTATCTGCTAGTCGAGCATGCGTTCGTGTCGCACTTTATTTGTTATTCCATGGGCTTTTGGGGCTCAGTTGTCGCTGGCAAGTTTTCCATTTGCTTTTCCGTCTGCCAACAAAGCGCCAGCTGCGTCACAATATTGAAACCCCGCCCAAGGTATGTCCCCTCCTCCTCCTGACTTCAGTCCCCCCTGGCTTGTAGATATACATACATATGTATGTATGCATGTAGATGTGTATCCTTCGTTCTTTGGCTGCTGTGCGCAAGGCCACGCCCACTGCGCCCCCTTAAACTTAAAAGCCACACAAATGTGTAAGCATCCAAGTGGCATTTGTTTTTCAAACAGTTCTCAAAATTCATGCCGAAATTTACAGAAGTTCTTAACAAAAAAAAAAAATTCTCTTTAATTTAGGCTGAAATTCTATAAGAAATTCCAAATTCAAGGCCGAAATGTCGTTTAACTTTAGCGCAATGCAGGTGAGAAATTGAAATACATTAAAATAATTGAGAAATTGATAAATTATCCAAAAAACGGATATAAATTTTTATTGCCTTGAAATTTTTGCGAATTGTGATTTTTTGTTTTGTTTGAAGTAATATTTGTGAGGCCGTTAACCGGGGCACAGGATTAATTGCAGACGCCATCGAATCTTTTGTCTATTTCCCGCTTGGTACGGGCTAAAAATATCACATTTAAACAGTAAGAGAATCAGCTCGACTATTGTATACCCTATCTGAAAGTTGCTATAAGTGACTTTAGGCTTTATAAAGCTTACTGAGCAATAAATGCATTAACCCCATGTATGTCTAGGATTGTACGATTGTACACAAGAACAACAAAGAGCTTGACAACACCCAACCCCCCAAACGTGGCCCCAATCTGTGCTACGAATAACCATCACAACAAACAGTCAAAATTCCGACAACCTGAATGTTCAACTTGTCTCTGTTTCTGTCTCCATCTCTTTCTCTATCTCGCTCTTGCTCGGAGTGCCACTAAGTTTGCTTCTATATTTAAATCTAGTAGAAAAGTTAACTGTCGAGTCGAGCTTGCTCGACTATAAGGGACCCTGGTCCTTTTTAGTAAAATCAATAAAATGAACAATGCAAAAATAAAAAAAATCCAATATTTGTAGTAGAAACTCACAAATATGCAAGTTTTTAACTTTAAAATTCTGTCACAGGGGCACGAATTCGCTTTTGATGAAATTAGTAGACTCTTTGTACTCTTAAAGTACAGGGTCTAAAAAGTAAACAAAGTCAGGCGACACAGAATGCAATCCTTAAAGGATGTGTTCCTTACAAATTCTGTGGTCTTAACAAAATTCGATAGACTCACTTTATAAAATTTTGTAGTAATATTGTGGAGAGTTTCTAGTAGTTGTGTTTTTCAAAGTTGTGATCTTAAAAATCGAGTTGTATTTAAAACCTACCTTACTATATAAAAATTCTAAATACTCGCTCTTTTTATAATTTGTTTCTTTTAAGTATATCCTTTTTGTATGCAGGGATTCTAGTTATTGTGTCGCTGACACGTTTGTCGCCTGTCAAGTGTGCCTCTTAGTTACGCAGCTCTTTGCTTATTCCCGTTTCCGTTCCAGTTCGCGTTACTCCTCCTTCCCCCATCCCATTGTTTCGTGCTTGTCACCTATGAGTGTGTTTTCTCTCTCTATCTCACTCTTTGTCTCGCTCGCTCTTGCAAGTGCAACATTTGCGAGTAAATGTTGCCAAATAGCGACAGTAAAGTTTATTTACTTGGTAACGATAGGTAACGTTACCCCTTCCATACCCCATCCTTCGATCATCATACACACAAATTGCCACGCAACTCAGTTTACAGTTATTTTGATATTTTTCATTTGCTTTATGCAAACGATAACGTGAATATATCTAACGGAATTTCTCGCAAATCTCTCTCGCTGAACAAAGTGTTGTTGTTTTTTGTGCGTTTTTGTTGGTATTGTTACTGTTGCTGCACCCTCAGCATCAATGGATTGTATTAAATGGCATTTCAATTGCAATTGAGATAAATTGACAGCTGTTCGGTTCGGACAATTTGATTGGAAAATCAACGGAAAAGCGATGAAACTTAGTTGTTGCTAGTGCGTGAAATTAGCTTAAGTGAAAAGGACACCAGACTGGGTCACAGTGTGAGTGAGCGAGTAAATGAGAGTGTGAGATGTGGTGAGAGTGGGAGTGTGGAGAGTGTGAGATGTGGTGAGAGTGCAGACACTGGACCCCAGTGTCGTCGGTGTGAGTGTGAGATGTGTGGTGACAGTGTGAGTTGGCATGAGTGGGGAGAGGGGAGAATGGAGTGGAGTGTTAGACACAAGTGCAACACAGTCAGCTCAAAAATTGTGTTGCACGTGCGTTCATCTAGCTTTTTGACTGTCTAATCCGTCGACGCGCGCACCATGTGATAAATTGCACCCCAGAGGGTTGACAACAACAAAATCATCGCAGCCTCAACAAAAGAGGGGAGAGTGTGATGAGTAGCGAGGAGTGAAAAGAAGGGAAGAGGTGGAGGGCAATTGAGTTAACAACTATCTATCTATTTTTTTTTTTTTGGTTGCATCTAACAGTTGGACGCCTTTGCGGCATTGTTGCTAATTGAGTTTAAAATCAATTTGTATTTTACGCCTCGTCTCTAAAGCATAAAAGAAACCCTCGCATCGATCAATCCTAACCTCACAGCTCTCTAAGCACTTTTGCAGTGTTGTGTAATTGCCGTGCAAATTTAATTACAATAGCAACGCCTCACACGCTGCTTAACTACACACCGCCCCCACCCACCCACTACTCTGCCTCCTCCCGTCCGCTCTCCCTTTGTAGCATCTGCTTTGCAGTCGCATCTTCGTAACGTTTCTTTTGGTTCGCACGCACTCAATCAAACCACGCCCCCTGGCCTTTTGCCCCTTTGCCGTCTTCTTCTGCTGCTGCTCAATCTTCAATCAAGTGTTGACAACTTGCCACGTGCTTGTGGGCTTGTGGGCGTGTGGGCGTGGCTGGTCGTATTGTATTACCCGCCGCAATTTGCATTTATTTTTTGTGTTGGGTTTTAATTGAAACTTTTAGAAAATTGCGTGGGAAGCGTCTCCCAAGAAGAAAAAGTTGTTTGGCGCCCAATTGCAGCAGTTAATTCCGGGGAGCAGTTGTGGGGAAGAGCAGCTGTGGGGAGGAGCAGAGGAAAGGGTAGGGGAGGGGGAAGCAACAGCTGCTGCAGTTACTCTGATAAATGATTGCACATGACTTTGATCCTGGCTAAGAGCAAGGACCAAGGTCTTAACGTCTGCCAGCAATTCGCAGTTCCTGTTTAATACCCTATATAGGAAAAACCGAAATGGGGTATGTTCGTTATATCAAAAGGTGTTGGTAACAGTTAATGAATTGGCTGAAGTTTAGGATTCTCTATATGTAGAACTCGCTTTTCTATTGATTTTCTTCCACTTTAGTTGTTTCTACCTATGTGAACTCAGCTTGTGGAGAAGATATGTATGTGGCTGAAATTTGGTTTAGCTACTAAATTTTATTATATTAGTCAAGTTGTAACGGTTAAGCACAGTAAAAAATAGATTTTTGCATATAAAAATTTGAAATTAACAAAATATACTGTTATATTGTCGTACCATTTCTTTAAGAAAACTTGCAAAATTGATTGGATTAGCTTAAAATAAAATTTTTTATAGTACATTAAAAAGTTTGGTTTACTTTTATTAGAATAATAGATCGAAATTTCGCAAAAACCTTAACAAAACCTTCCAAAAAATTGTTTAATTGCTGGATTCTTTTAGAAAAAAATCTCCAAGAAACTTAAGTATTCATAATTTTACTCAGAAATCGAATCGTAAGATCGTAAATAGAGTTTTTGTATACTAAATTTTCAAAAAAAAAACTTTTATAAAATATTGTTATGTGTAAGGAACAAACTGGAATATTAGAAAAAATAGATCTTAAATTGATTTATTGGAAGGAATATCCTCAACATATGATAACAATCTATTGTAATGTTTTTAAACTTATGAAAATAATTTTTCTTAACTGAAATTTCAATCTTAATTTTCAGTTGATCTCAATCGTTATTTCCTAGGGTATTCACAATTTTGAATACCTCTATTGCTTTGTTTCTTTCTTTTTTATTATAGGTTTGTCCTTTAAAAAGGCAAACACAAACAGGGGCATTAAGTGGCATTAGACAAAATGCTTTTTTACACATGTTGCAACACAGAGATTACGATTACGCCGTGTAATCGTTGCACGCCCAACAAAAAAAAAAAAAAAAAACTACTCTCGACCTTCAGAGCGAGGGGTGGGTTGCTCCTGCTCCAAGGGGTGGGTTCGGTATGGTTGATTTCATATCGTCTCGTCTCGTCCCGTTTCGTTTTGGTTTCTCGTTTTATCAATTGGTTTGCTTAGCGCCCATAAATAACGGATTTAGCTTTACGGGACTCCTTCCGTTCCTGGTGCCACAATTGAAACAGGTGGCTGACTGTCCAACCTGGCTTAATCTTCAACTGACTCCAAGTCAAACAAAATCAAGTGCTCTTAAAACACCATTAATCATTACTCTAAATGAGAAAACTCTGTTTTTTATTTTATTTTCATTAAATGCAGTTTGAAAGTTATTGGATATTCCATATTTATGCCCAATTTATAATTTTCTTTTACAAATATCAAACAGTTTCAACGTTTTAAACACTTTTAAGCTTTTTTTTGAAGATTGAGTTTCAAAAAAAATTTAATATTTTTTTTTTTTTAATTATTATTTTTTGGAATATTAAATTTTAACCTCCCCATTTTCCTGTTTTTACGTTGCAGTACGAGCGCAGCTTTCGGGCCAGAAGCTTAAGCAACTGGGAGTATCAACGCTTTTTCCCTCCACGTCCACGAAATCTGCAAAAGAACTCGACGGCAATCTGCGAGAAGAACGGACATTTGTTGCCCTCTGCAAAGCGGTGAGTAGATTCAACGTTAAGAGTGAATACCATAAAAAAAATACAACATTTTAAAAATACACTGATACAAAATGATCAAAGAATTTAAGTTTTTTCTCAAAACTAAGTAGCGAAATTTCTTAAAAATACAGACAACATAAAGTTGTCTTATTTAAAAATTCATTTTAATTATTTATTGATAATAAAAAAAATCAAGAACCGTAATCATTATGAGTTTTATTATAAAAATTACATAGTAATGATTAATTAAAGATTTTTAAGGATTTTCTTCAATGATAATGATAAAATTTAAGCGAAAAAAATAAAACTTACAAGTAATCAATATTTGTGATTTTTATTTTTTCGTTCAAAATAAAAGTCACTTTTAAAAAAGATTACGTTAACATTTTAAAGATTTGTTTTTGCGTTTTATGAATCCTCTGGGTTTCTTTTAAAGAGATATGCAAAAATACTTTGTGAAAATCCTACACAAAAGCCATTAGTTTAAAGTGAGTTTTATTTTGAGCGAAAAAAATAAAAATCCTAAATAGTGATCATTTGTGAAGCGAAAAAAATAAAAATCATAAATAATGATCATTTGTGAGTTTTATTTTTTTGCGCTCAAATTTAATCATAATCATTATTTTTTTTGTATATGGGCATTTCCAGAAAAAGGTCCACCACGACGAAAAACGTAAAATTGATTTAAAACTCACATCTTGTGAAATTTTCTTCCAAAAAAGTATTCAAGTTATTTATTTTATCAATATACGCTAGAAGAAATTCAATAGGATGAACATATAGATTCTACATTGGAATAAATTCACTTTTTCCATATTTTTGTCTATTTTCTTAAAAATTGATTTTCAAAATGGACCGTTTGTATTTTAACGATTACACTAAGTCAGGGAGTAAGATTGTAACATAAACCATTTTAATATATATAAATATATTGAAAGTTTAATTTAAAACAAGTTCTAAGAGCTATATATCGGAATATAGAATAAAATTTGATGAACAAACTCTTGGAAAAACTAGGTGGAAATCTTGTCACGTTCGCGATGTCACGTTACAAATTACTAAGAAAACTTGTAAAATATATAAAACGGTAGTTACATATCAAAATTATTTCTAAAATGGAAAACTACATTATTTTATTATGGTTTAAGAGTATTTTCTTCCAAATTACTCGCCACATTTCGCAGAGTTTCGCATTTGTCAAGATGAAGTCAAACATGACTTCCATTTTTCGTCGCGTTCGCGATGCATTGTTTTCTATAAATAATTAAAGAACGAAAAGTCTTCAAAGCTTGTCTTTTATCATAAAAATAGAGTTGATAAAATGCATTAAACACGTGAGAAAACATTTTTGAAAATGTAAATTTTTGCCATTTTTTTTTTCATTTAAAGTCGTACGAATGTCGAGTTCGCGATCCTGGAAATACCCATATGTATTCTAGTCATTGATTTTTTGATGTGAACAAATTTCAATAATCATTATTTTCGGTCCCTGAAAAAAATAAGTAAAATATTTAAGCCGAATATCCTTGAGTTTAGAAATTGGTATTTTTGTCTCAAAATTTGATATTTTCGCCTAAAAAATTTGTTAAGAAGCAACAGCTCATAAAGTTCTTAGATCCTCTGGATTTAAAGACCATTTAATAAAGATTTTTTTTTTTTTTTTAATTTTTCCTTCAAAGTTGAATTATTTTAATTATTGAAAAAAACATAAATATTGCACATATATTTTCTTGATTTAAGAAATCAATCATTTTTGATCAGTGTAATAATAACATAATTAAAATTTTCCTATCATTGGTTTCTCTTTTACTTGATGCAGCGAAGGACACTTCTTGGGTGAATATCGGGGCACATATCACCTGCCGTTGAGGATAACGCGCAGCTTTGCCAATTTGTACAACAGGTGTCTGAGTGGACAGCACAAGTACGCGAAATATCCGAGAGATCTTTGCTGTTGCCAGAAGAAGACGGCGAAGAATCAATGCGGTTGGCGTGAGACGCTGGGCCAGGAGGGAGATCCGTTGTGGGAGAAGCCCCAATGTCAGACCAAGTGTGAGGGATTACAGCAATTGCTGGACATTGACGAACTGCATCGTCGTTGCAAGCACGCCAAGTGCGAGCCCAAGGTGAGTATGCACACTTGATAGATACCCCGCACCCTCTTGCACTCCCTTGTCCCCTTGACACCTTGTCACTTGCAACCCACTTCCCCCACAGCCTAAGGAGAAATTAATTCCACGGGTGGGCGACTCTTCGATGAGGAATCGCAAGCGTCTTCGCAAGCGTCCAGTCACGGCCTTTGATTACAATCGCAGTCGCAACACGGGCACCCATCTGGAGGAACAAGCCCAAGCGCTGGCCGAGAAGAATAAGGGCAACCCTCCTCCTCCTCCCAGTAAGGATGCGGCTTCTTCCCCTAGCAAGGATACGGCTTCGGCTACGGCTTCGAACAAATCCACAGCCAAGTCAACAACTCACGCCCCTTCCAAGTCCAAGTCCAAGCAGAAGTAATATTCCATAATCAATCTTTCTAATTTTCGTCAATAAACCAAGACTTTTGGTACCTCTTTATTGTAAAGACTCTTTATAGATTTGAAATTATACTGATACTAAAAAAAAACGGTTACTTTGGGGTATTGTCTAAGGGCTCTAAGAGAGATCACTTAATTTTGAATTGGAGTCACTTCTGGGGAACCTTCAAAATAACTGAACTGTCGTCCCCTAGCCTGAGGAAGCAGAAAACTTTCAATTGATGTAGAATAACTTCTGGGGTATGACCAGGACCTTTAAGAGGTAGAGCACTACCTTTTAGTAGGGTTTACTCCTAGGAAACCATTGATTGGAACTGTCGTCATCTAGCCTGGGAATGTAGAAAACTTTCTGTTGATGTAGAATTACGTCTAAGGTATGTCAAGGACCGTCAAGAGGTAGAGCACTACCGTTTCGTAGGGGTTTCTCCTAGGAAATCCTAAGGAAAGCTGAGAAAATTCATTGTTAGCGCCATCTAGCTATATCCCGTGCAAAAGAAAATGTAGTTTAACATCACTATAAAAATGTATCATCAAGTGGACTTGGCTAACCTCCAAATAAGCACCTCCAATCCTCACCCGGCATAACGCACCGAGCACCCTATTAACAACTAATCTCCATTCTCATCCTCATCGATCATCAATCATTAAACATCTCGAACCGCATCTCAAATTCATTTCACATGCATAAATTAGAAAACTATTGAGTGACTTAAAAAAAAAAAAACTCAAAAAAACCATGTCGCAAGCAGCTGTGGCAACAACGGGAAACTACAAATTGCCGGACTTGAGCTATACACCCGGAGATCTCACCGAACCGGAATATCGTCTGCCCTCCCATCAACAGTTATTGGATCAGAAGCGAGCTGGTCAACATGATCTGGAACGGGACTTGCCTCTAAATCGTCTGTATCTCAGTGATAACTCTACGGCGGAGGCGACACGGGTAGGAATGTTGAAAGAAAAAAATATCGATAGATACATGCATATACATATTTTTTGGCAATATCGTATATATATTAATTAATATCGATTGTAAGTTATCGATAACGACTATATAGACATTGTCGATAACATACATATCGATTTTGTAGATAGTTTAAAAATCGATACTGTTAAGTAAAAATAGTTTTTTTTCCTGATTGAAACATAATCGATATTAATTTTTTAAAATATCCCATCCCAAGACGCGGGAGATCAATTCGGCGGCAGGACGACAATTTCCAGCCCTGGCCGCAGCTCAAGCCAAATACACGGGACAGTTGAACAATAGTCACAGCTTGGACGTTTCCGAGTTTGAATTTTCACCCGGCAAGGATCTCATCTCCCTGCCCATTGTCACGGCAGGAGCAGGAGGCGGAGGGACGGGAGGATTGCGAGCCGGAGGATCACCTGATCTTATCAAGAAAATGCCACTGCACTCGATCACGGAGAAGCCCAACGAACGTTGTCCGTCTCCGGTGGTGCCCGCCTATGCCAACTTTGAGCTGGCCAAGCGGATGCATCAGGATAATCTGGATCATCAACCCCTGCCGGATTGTGTGGCGGATTTGGCCTTTCGCAAGGCCCAGATCACTGGAGGACACGGTGGACTCTCCCTGGACATTGATCCGATTGCGACGGGCGTGGGTGTTAAGACCCACAACGCTGGACCGACGCACTGCACCAAAATGAAGGTGTTTCGTCCGAAAACTGGGGCAGGTCTTCTGCCCAAGCCCTTTGGTGGCGACACATTTCGCGGAATTGGCTCGGCTCCGAGCAAGAAAATGGGTGCCATGGATCTGGCCATCGGCTGGGACTTTAAGCCGGCAAATCCCGCGGACGAACCGCGTCTGGCGCGGCACATCGATGGCTCCAATGATTCCGCGGGACCCGCTGTGTTCACCTGTGTGAAGACGCCACGGGAGGATCAGCAATCGAATGGAGAGCTGGGACGTTCGGCGGGTGTCTTTACCAGCACCCTGGGTGAACCGGATTTCTTTGACAAGGACATCTTAAGGCGGAAGACGGACTTTGCGGGACGCGCCCTGGAGCGGGAGGAGAACTGTGCCTGCGATTATTCCCCGCCAGCTGCAATGAGAGCACGCAGCGTCTCCAGAGATTCCAGTGCTTCGCATTGCCGGCGTGCGCCAGTCTTGGGAGGATTAGGTGGCGGAGGAGGCGGCGGAGATCGAGGTGGCGGTGGAGGTGGCGTCAGTTTCGGTTTACCCGTGAATCGTCTGGCCAAACAGTATCAGTCCACGCCCATGCTGGGCGATAAGGCCTATCAGGCGCTGCGCGAGAAATACTTGGGACCCGACACGGACAACTGCCATGGGGAATCCTCGACCGGTTGTCACCATGTCACGGGTCCCAGCTGCAAACGGGATCAGCTGCTGCGTCGTCCGGCCCGGAGGCTCTGTCACAAAGTGGCGCCCGCTCCCAAATGCTGTCCATCTGCCCATGGACATGGACACGGACATGGACATGGGCATGGGCACGGACATGGTCATTGTCTGAGCAAGACGGCCTTTCGTGCCGGAGTGCCCAAATTGAATGCCTCCGGTGACTTTGTGGGCATCTCGGCGGGCTGCGGAGGCGGCAGCTCGGCTGGCGCCGCGGGGCGAGTCCTGGTCGTGCCACGTCCCCGACAGCCGTATGCCAAGAAGAACTATGACATCGACACGCTGGTGCCGCCATTTCGCAGTCAGGGCGGCGGCGCGGGCCAGGGCGGATATCCGGAGCACTGGCGTCTCGCCAGCGTCTATCAGCATGCCTACAAGCCCATCGATCAGCGCAGGCGTCCACTGCTGCAGACGGTCTACAAGTAGACCACAAGCAGCCATTTTATCGGCGCCAGATAACGGAAAGAGCTAGGCGAACCAATAAGTGTCTCCAGCCCTGGTTACATATTTAGTTCAGTTGGCACGATGGAGATTTTTTTCAGTTGGAAGTAGAGCCTAAAGGATTATCATCTCCAGCCCTACCAAGTTAGGCACTACGTGCCCAGCCCTGGTATATATAAGATGTAGAGTTTAATTAAACCACCTCACGACACTCCCCCTCCCCCCCATCGCGCACTTCCCTTTCCCATCACCAAATCCACTAGAGTTGCTGATAAAATATCGATAAATGTTTTTTGGCGATATATTTTGTCCGATTTTTTTCAAAATTTGTGACACTACATCCAAGTGGAAACCCAACTAATTTATAGTGAAATCACGACTACTTCAGTATCGCATCCCGATATATTAGTATTATTGAAAATATCGATATATCGATTTACAGTGGCGGACAAAGAAAACCGGACTCCATAAAAGAGCGGTTTTTGAAGTTTTTTTTTAAGTTTTTATTTATCGTAGTTTTTAGGATCTAAAAAAAGAACCAAGCGATATAAAATGGCGGCTTTGATATGGTTTGTCCAACAAAATAAAATTTTTTCTGAATTCTGAAACCTTCTAAAGTTTTTATTAATTGAGTGTATACTCGTACAATGAAAAGAAAAATACTAAACAAATTTAAAATGTTTGAAAGCTAGTCTAAATTGAATCCAGAAACCTTTAAGAGTATATATTTTCTTCTAAAAATCTCTTAATTCGTTGATATATTTTCTATAAGTTATATCGGATCATGTTTTTATTGATTCCTCAATTCATCTTTCAATTAATCTGTAGTTTAATTACCATCAAAGAACCGTCATTTTATTATTATAAGAAATAGTTTTTTTTTTCGGAGCAATAATAAAATGATAAATTTGTTATTATTATATCATATTATAGAGATAAGTCACATAATAAATATATAAATAAAATATAACTGTTTCCAAACATTTTTCGTACGAAAGAAACCGTTCAGTTAATTATAGATTTAGTAAACAGCTCCACACAGTAAACATTTCGAAACAATTGATATCTGTATTTATATAGATCAGCTGAATAAAAAGTCAGTAAGGCATTGTGCATACATAATTTTTATGTAAGAAGACAAAAAAACAAATGTATAAAAATTCCATACACACATACAATGAATGTATAAATAAACTAAACGTGCAAACAATTACATAACTTAGCGTAATACAAAATGTATAATAAACGTGCATTTAAATAAAAGTTCAATTAACTGGCAATAAAATAAAGGCCAAGTTTAGTTTGAAAAATTATTCGAAAGTGATGTCTTTACCTTCATAATCTACAGAATATTTGGTATTAAGTAAAGGTAAACAAATGTATAATATTTATAACTTGTTTATAAGAAAGTGTAAGTTCTCTATAATCTTTTCTCAAAGGATATCTCTTTACTTAACAATTTAAGAGTCTTGAATCTATAGAATATTCTATATCAAGTTTATGTCCCTCATTTAATACCAGACATCTGACATAATGAAATTCTTATATAAAAAAAATTAGTTGCAATCTGACAAAGAGAAAAATTTCCTACAAAATTCTGGCAGGTGTAAACATTGCCAGTTAAATGAGTAAAATATTAGATGATAAACTTATCAGATCGTAAAAAAGATCGCAAAAACTTAAACTAAATATAAATATAAATATCGCTCATTTACTTCGAGACAACTCTTAAAATAACAAGTTTTCAATTTAGTTAAATAAGGAAATCTTTCGAGTTTCATATAAAAAGTATATAAGATAAACGAATAAAAATTTTGAGACAATATAGTACAACAAAATATAACGAATATTTGTGCAGACAAAAAGTAAATAAGCGATAAATATAACTATAAAAAAAAAGAGTACAATTTTCGTTTGTGTGCTTTGTAGACAATCTTTGGGTGCTTAAAGAACATGCGTGATGATGTGTTTATTATATTTAGCTGAGTACGATGAGCAGTTGAAGGAGTCAGGAGTGGGGAGGCGTCTCACTTGGCTGTCGCATAGGCATCCTGACTCTTGTGGAACACATGACGCAGCACGTCGCGCGTGGAGCGACGAATGCTGTTCCGCAGCGTGTGTTTCCTTTCATTGGTCAATTGCTCGATGCGCATGTATTCCGTTTGTGGGACATTGGAGCGCAGTTTCATGGTTCTCTCGCTGCTGTCTATAATGGATATATCCGCTGGACGCTGCACTGTTTCCGACTCCGACTCCAGCTCCTGCTCCTCTTTCCTTGGCCGACGTCGCAGACTATGGCGAATGCTGCTTATAATGTTGCCATGATGATGTTTCTCCTGCTCTTGATCCTTTTCCGGCACCGTCTCCTTCTCTGCCTTTTCCTTGTCCTCCTTCATGGGATGCATTAGCTTGCGTATGGATTTGCGTAGCATATTACGCACACTGCTGCCTCTCACGGCATCCGCCGACTTGGCAGATTTGCTGGAGGCAATCGATTGCAAAGATTCCTTACTGCCAGCTATGGAACTGGCTTTAATTGGAGCAACTGAGGCCGCTGGGCGATAGGCACGCACGAAACGGGCAGGCGCCTTAAAGTCTAGCTCATCCTCTGGCTCCTCCGGCTCCGATTCGGAGGCATAGGCCACATCTCCTCCCTCTACAATCCCTTCCGGCACAGGCAATGCTTCTACAGTTGGCTGCTCCGCCTCTTCCTTCTCCATTCGAGTTGCCTCCTCTGTGATTTCCTCTGTAATCTCTGTGAGCGTGCGCCTGCGCGTCATACAGATGATGCGTCTGTCCAGCTGATCCACCAGCTGAACCTGCTGCACCTGCTCCACTTGCTTCACCTCTTCAATAATGCCCTTCTTGCGCAGCTTTGCCTCATTTATGCTATTCTCCAGCTCCAGCTGATAGCGATCCAGCTCCTTGCCAATATCCAGGGTACTCTCTTCCTCGCTAATGGCGCCCAGTGAGCGCTTTCCCTCCGCCTCCTCCTTCTTCAGCGGCGCCAGCGGCGTAACCGGCGAGAAGACGAGCTTCTCGGCAAACAGTTTGCTGGGCGTCAAATTGGCCAATTCCATGCCATGGAAGTCAATGCGACAGCCGAGAGTGGGTGCAAATGGTAAACCAATTTTCAGACTTGTTGGCAGCGGTTCCTCGGTGAGTGCGGGATTCGCCACGCCCGCCGGATTGCTGGCAGCGGCTGAGATCTCGCTGCGGCGATGAATCTCGAAGGGATTGAGCGAGGCGGGCGCATCGCTGCCGCGCAAATTGAGGGCCGCGTTCACAAAGCACTTGGTGGGCGTGGCCACGCAGCGTACCACCTAAAATATAAAAATGTACATTTTAAAAATAAGTCAATAAAGAATAAAAAAAATAACAAGAACGTTTACAGTCGAGCCGCTTGACTTGATCATAAATCATAACAAATGAAAGAAAAGCTAAAAAATATTTAATTGAATAAATTATATTTTACTTGATCATAAATCATAACAAATGAAATAAAAGTTCAAAAAATTTTATAAGAGTACAAAATATTAAAAAAAAAGAGAAAACTTTCTGACTTTCATCATAAATTAAATACAAATTTAAGAAACCAAAATATATTTGAAAAAGAAACACAAGTAGATTCTGCTAAAATACACTTTTAAAAATACCATTCAAAAATTAAGTATTTATTTTGGTTTGAACAGAAAAATATAATGAATAATAAAAATATTTTAATATCAGAAAAAGCACCAAAAAAAATTCTACATTTAATTTTTTATCACAATTTTTAATTTTTTTAAATTTTTCAAATATTTTTGATTTCGAAATCAACAAAAAAAAAATGGTGATATGAAGAAATTTTCTGATCCCAAGGTTTTAATCTTGCGTGCGAATTAAAAACTTTTTGGTTTAAAATTGCTATTAAAATACGTGATGTTTTTTCGATTAGTGGGCGAAGAGGCGTGTCATACAAAATTATAAAAGTAAACTCGATCTGCCTGCACATATTATACATATATGTACATGTACTTACAGCTACATTGCAAATTAAATGCTTCTAGCCCTTGACATTTCTTAGATCCTTTCTGTCCGGACAGACGGACTGGACTATAACGACTCAACTGTAGATGCTGATCAAGATTAAATATAAATCTTTCTTCCTGTTACATACTTTTGCCCAAACTTAATATACCCAATAATACCCTGTAATCGACATACCTCATATGGATTAAACTGACGCTCGGGCAGCTCGAGATTAAGTCCAGGATTCTCAAAGCAAGCATGCTCGCTTTTCTTCTTTTTCTTCGACGGATGACGCACAACCTCAAAGGGATTGAGTGTGAGCTGTTTTTCCTGCTGCGTTTGCTGCTGCTGCTGCTTCTGCTTGTGAATTGTTGCCAAGTCCGCAATGGATTTGATTTCCAGGCTAGGATGACCAGCAAATGGATTTATGTTCTCGCTCTCTTTGGCCAAACGACGGCGTCCGATTAATTTCTTTGGCGTCGAACTGAAGGCAGCGTTGGTGAAGCATGACGCAGTTACGCCAACAGCGGCGGCAGTGGCAGCGGCAGCTGCATCCTCATTTTTTAAGGGTTGCGGCACAAATCCAGTTTCCCTTTTGCGTTTGCGCGGCGTCTCATTGAACGCTAATGCAGCGATGCTCTTTGTTTCCAGCATTTCTTATGTATAACACACACCAAAAGTCGTTCAATCAAATCAATATGTTTAATTTCAACTTGTAAACAATTTAAAATCGCACAAACAAAATAATGTACACAAAAGCCAATTGTACGCCTAGACAATGCGCACCATTTTGAAATTATCAGTGTCAGTGTTGAAAACGTTTCAATGTTGACTATCGTTTTGACATTCACAATTTCGACGCAAATGTCGATTGATCAAGAAGAAGAGCAGTTATTTTGCCGCCATATTAAATATTAAGCAACAACTTCAATATCTATTGCTAGAAATACACCACACACAATTATTTTCATTCAAAATTAAATAATAATTTCTTCCTGCAGTACTGAACATGTGTATTATTTTTTGCAACTCAAAATTAGACAGACTATGTTATCGATATACTTTAAATTTATCAGTTGACAACTATAGCCTACTAATTTAAGCTACTGGCCTGTTAATATTTTCTTTCATCATTTTCTTTCACACCAGCTCCAAATTTAAATAAACAATTTTTTCAAAAAAACTGAAATAAGTTTCTTAAGCGATATATCGATGTGCTATTGCAGACAATATAATCGAATCTCGATTACTTCAACGTAACACGTGTGCGGCGGCAAAAACGGTAAAACGGCAGAAAAGTAGCAGCACTTTTTGCAGCTGCTGTTGGTGTGTGTGTTCGGTGTGTTCCTGTTCCGTTGTAAAGCAGCAGCCCGTTTAGCAGCAGCCCCCCAGAAGCCCGGACCAGCATTAACATTAACCCAACAAATGCAAATTGGTTTCAATTCTTGTGCGTGACACGTTCTTTTTTTAATCATCATCAATTAAAAGGTGAGATATTGTGCTATTAACAACCAGACGTGGAAAATTCAATAATGTGCACATGCATACATATACATATATATGTATATGAATATGCATGCGTGTGCCTGAGTGTGTGTGCGCGTGTGGTGTAACATCAGACAAGTGTTAGTGTTGTCTAGCGCGTGTATGTGGTGCAATTTCACCCCTTTCCCCAATATCACAATGCTCTCTCTTCTCTCCCTTCACCACTCTCTCATCATTCATTTAAAATCTATCAGCTGCAATGGAATTCCTTTGTGTGCACATTCACTAAAAACGAACGCGCGGCGTTCCCCAACAGCAGTGATTCATAAAAATTGCTTTAATGAAGGTGAAATGTGGCGCTCAGCAACAGCCAGAAAAAAAGCAAAAAAAAAAAACAGAAGAGCATCAAATGCCAACGTCGCAGAAAGTTCTCAGAAAAAGTTTTAAACTGAAAATCGTAACGCGTCACTTTGCGCTTCATTACCAAAATTTGCGTTTGCTTTTTCTTTTTTTTTGTTGAAACAGTTGTGCACAGTGGGCGCCATCTGCTTTTTTCTTCGCAAATTGTAGCGTCTTTACGCATTCCATTTCCGCTCGCTTCACATGTTCTTTCAATATTATTGAAACTGGATATAGAATGAAACAGCAACAAAGAGAAGGCGATTAATGTGCGCATGTATTGGTGATCGGTCGGTGTAGCAACAGCGCAGCTTTCTAGCTTTAACTTCGGCCGCTTTCGTCGTGTCTCGTGCCTGTCTGTCTGGCAGAGCCGAAGTCGCAATCATAATCATCATGGATCAAGTTCATTCATATTATTTTGCTATACAAAATATGATTGCGTTGTGATATCAATCGAATAGAACAGTTGAGCGATTGCTATGCTTTTAAATGATTTTTTTTTTATTATTATTTATACAGTTAATCAAGTAACTATTTTAACAATTTATAAAATTCGCATATTTTATTTTGCAAAAAAGAATATATTTATTATTGTAGTTGCTTAAAAAAAAACAAACAAAAATATACGTTTATGTTTTTCTGTCAAAGCAATAACTTGACATACTGTATATATTCACTTAATAATGTTATTTCTCTTTCTTTTTGTTTATTGACAATTCCAGCACACACACACATTCGAATCAAGCACGCACAGACAGGAAAATACATACATACATATATATTTTTAGGCAAACCACACAAAAAAAAAACAATCACACACACACATTTCGATTGGAAACCCCAAAAAGTATTGTTGTAAACGTAGTCGAAGAATCAAGCAAGAGAGAGAAGAGAGTAAAAATGCCATCGGACGCTAAGAAACGTGATGCGCAACGCAAAAAGGATGCGCGCAACAAGAAGATCCAACAAATACCATCCTCGAAGAAGACAAACGGTCAAGTGGAACGTGAGTTGACCGAGGAGGAGAAATTATGCGCCAAATTGGAGGAGGAGGCACGCATCAGTGCCGAGGCACGCTCCTGCACCGGCTCATTGGCTGTGCATCCGCGATCGCGTGATGTTAAAATTGCCAACTTTTCGATAACGTTCTTTGGCTCGGAGCTGCTGCAGGACACAATGCTCGAGTTGAATTGCGGACGTCGTTATGGTCTAATCGGTCTCAATGGCTGCGGCAAATCATCGCTGTTGGCGGTACTTGGTGGACGTGAGGTTCCGATACCGCCACATATCGATATATTCCATTTGACACGCGAGATTCCGGCAAGCTCAAAGAGCGCACTCCAGTGCGTCATGGAGGTGGATGAGGAGCGCATTAAGCTCGAGAAACTGGCCGAGGAACTAACCATGAGCGACGAGGATGATGCCCAAGAGCAGCTCATGGATATCTATGAGCGACTCGACGACATGTCCGCCGATCTGGCCGAGGTCAAGGCAGCTCGCATCCTCCATGGTCTGGGCTTCGACAAGGCCATGCAACAGAAGCAGGCCAAGGACTTTTCCGGTGAGTATTGGCCCGGAATTTCTATTTGGATAACTAATTGACTTGCCCATTTATGCATATCTTTAGGTGGTTGGCGCATGAGAATCGCCTTGGCTCGAGCTTTGTTTGTGAAGCCACATCTGTTGCTGTTGGATGAGCCGACGAATCATTTGGATCTGGACGCGTGCGTCTGGCTGGAGGAAGAATTGAAGACGTATAAGCGCATCCTTGTGCTCATATCGCATTCACAGGATTTCCTCAACGGTGTCTGCACAAACATCATCCATTTGACCAGCAAACGTCTGAAATATTATACTGGCAACTATGAGGCATTTGTTCGCACACGCATGGAACTCTTGGAGAATCAAATGAAACAGTACAACTGGGAACAGGATCAAATATCGCACATGAAAAATTATATTGCACGATTCGGTCACGGTTCGGCTAAATTGGCACGACAGGCGCAGTCCAAGGAGAAGACATTGGCCAAAATGGTCGCTCAGGGTCTCACCGAAAAGGTCACCGATGACAAGGTGCTCAACTTCTATTTCCCCTCCTGCGGCAAGGTGCCGCCGCCTGTGATTATGGTGCAGGTGAGTTGCATTTATGCAAATGCAAGTGGTAAATACTCATGGTGCAATTATGCACAAGGTAACGAATTACAACAAGAGTTGACTGCATTGGCGTACGTCACCTTGTATATGCATTCCACCATGCGTTCACTTGATCATTTCTTTTGAGTTGAATCACTTGTTTACTTATGTTGTTCAAACATCCCATTGTGAAATTATTAACAAGATTACTTACTTCTCCACCACAGCCCATATCGAACTACACATTTATATTAAATCTTATAAAAAAAATCTCTTCACGAGGTAAAAGTCTAGTGACGAAAACATTTCCATGCCCCAAAATTTCTGATATCCAATTTTGTGACGAATAATATAAAGTTTTACACATAAATTATTCAAAAATGTTTGTCACTAAATACTGAAGGTATGCCCTTCAAAATACCTTTTCAACGATATATCGATCATATCTGTAGCTTCTATCGTTTGGATACTGTGGGAGTTTCAAACTAGCGATTTTTCGAAGAAGTAGAACAAAAGTTTTAGATTTTTGATCGAGAACAAGTCCACATTCAAACTTTTAAGTTATATCAACGATTTGATCCAAACAGACAAACTGACTTTTTATTTTCGGAAGGCCACTAAAAATTTCAAATGTAATTATCTTTTGAATCATTAGTCGAAATTGATGATCGAGGTGTCATTCGACGCGTTTTTTTAATTAGAATAGTCAAAAATTAAAAAAAATGTCAAAAGGCTCCAACGGCCCCATTTGCTCCAATCGGTTATATTTTGCCCCTCCCACTAACACCTGTTTATCTCACGAACCAGGTGAGTTTCCAAAATCGGTATATAACTCGACCTGATCGGACAGTCATAGCAAATTTTCCATTCTTCCTGTATATATTGCTAGTCGCCTTTCGCACCCTTCTTGCTGCTTTCGTCACTAGCGTCACTATAAAACAAAGTATTAAAAACATTTTTAATTGGAGTGTAGAAACAGTTTAAATTAAGTATTAAGCGCTCTTGTTTTAGTCACCTTGTTAGTAATTACACCATGCTCAGTTTTAAGTAAGTGAACCAATTGTGAGCAATAAATACAGAAACATGTTCACTTGTTCAACTTAGTGAGTCACTGTTTGATATGCGCAAACTAAACGGAATCTCTGCTTTTAGAATGTGAACTTCCGTTACAACGATGAGACGCCTTGGATCTATAAGAACCTTGAGTTTGGCATTGATCTGGACACGCGTCTGGCGCTGGTGGGGCCCAATGGTGCTGGCAAATCAACGCTGCTGAAGCTGCTTTATGGCGATCTGGTGCCCACATCCGGCATGATTCGCAAGAATTCCCATCTGCGAATCGCACGCTATCATCAGCATTTGCATGAGCTGCTCGATCTGGATGTCAGTCCGCTTGACTATATGATGCGCGCCTTTCCCGATGTCAAGGAAAAGGAGGAGATGCGTAAAATCATTGGACGCTATGGTTTGACGGGACGCCAACAGGTTTGTCCCATTCGCCAGTTGTCGGATGGACAACGTTGTCGTGTTGTGTTCGCCTGGTTGGCCTGGCAGGTGCCACATCTGCTGCTGCTTGACGAACCTACCAATCACTTGGATATGGAGACCATCGATGCTTTGGCGGATGCCATTAATGATTTTGATGGTGGCATGGTTCTAGTTAGTCACGATTTCCGTCTTATCAATCAGGTATGCGATTCGATTGTCCTGAAATATCGATGAAATGACTATCGATTAATTTCCATTTCTGTTTTCCCCCCTCCCATTGCTTAGGTGGCTGAGGAAATTTGGGTTTGCGAAAAGGAGACGGTGACCAAATGGAAGGGCGGTATTTTGGATTACAAGGATCATTTGAAGAACAAGATCACCTCCGAGAATGAGAGGAAAGCAAAGGCGGCGAAATAAATTGATATTTACACAAAAACACAGACAGACACACACACTCACATACAGACAGGCAGACAGACACACACACACACACCACACAACCCCACACCGACAGGCAGGGTTCAATATCTGTCTCTCTCTAACTTTGTGTACGTTATGCGAAATTAGATTTGAGTTTACACTACGCTATAGTCAAGTCATGTAAACTATAACTCTATACGGAAGAACAGAACAACTATACAATAACGACCACAAACACACACATACATAGCAACAAACAACACACACACACACACACAATCAAACAACAAATTTTTAGGTGAATTTTTTTCATTTCTGTGTCGATTTAAATTTAATAAAATGTGAGACAAAAACAAATTATAATAACAAACCAATTACGAAAACAACAACTAAAAACTGCTTGTGATCTTGAGCGCAAGCCACATTTTCACACACACATGCAAACATACAACTCTCCACACACACACACATGCATGTGTACAAGAATGTAGTCCTTGGATTTTTTTACCCTTGATGAAAATGTGGCTTTGCCTATATTATTTATTAACAAACATAAATAATTTATTTTGATTGCGTTATTTAGAATTTTGTTGCTAGCTTACAACTACAGACAACAACAAAACATATAGTAAATATATAAAGTAAATGTATGAAAATGGCAAGGACAGTTAATTTTACTGTTATTACTGCCTCTCCCTCCCCCAAATAACAACAGCAACAAGAGTTCGTCACACAAGTCAAACCCAAATGCATGGGTTAGACTGAGACAGCAAATGCTTAGAAATTCTAAAAATACATACATATATAAAAATGAGAAAATAAAAAAATGAAATAACTGATTTTATAGGTTATAAACAATTGGAAATATGTTGTGCTAGTAAATACATATATAAAACGCAGCAAAGATTTTTTTTATATGTATACATACTTACAACAAATAAATTAAATGTTTTAAGGCTCAAGCGATTATATTACAGAAAAAGAAAATAATATCTTAGGATCATATAAATACATATGTATGTATGTATGTATGTGTTCGAGCAGAAAATGTTTAAAACTAAATGAATAAAATATACATACATACAGCAACAAAATTAAATACACAATTGGAGCTAAAATAATAAAAAAAAATATAAAGCAATTTGAACGTGTTGTTTAGAAACCAGGGATGGGAAGTAACCGTTACGAGTTTAAACCAGGGATGGGAAGTAACCGTTACGAGTTTTGAAAAAACCAAACCCGAAAAATTTAGCTGGATAATGAGAAAAACTGAACTGTAAAGGGACATTTTTTATAAAACAAATTAAAGAATAACTCTTACTTTAGAATTTTATTTGATTTTTAATTTAGATTCAGAAATATTTTTTTTTTAGATTTATTTTTAAAATAAAAACAGGATAACCTATTATGTTTCTGATTTTAAACAGATAAAACACAAAATTTGTTTAGGATTTTTATAAAAGAATATTCAAATTTATTTGTTGCTTTATGATTTTTAAATTTAGATAGAGGAAAAAAGCTTATTTTTAAGATTAATCAAAATGTTAGGTTAGTTTTTGTTTTGAAATATTTAAAAAATCAAAAACGTAACGATCGCTGATCGAACGGGGCTGTATATTTATCTACTCGACCGATCAAGAATACGTGTATGTGTATACTTTATCGGATATTATCTATATATATAAAACTCTTTGTCCCGACTCACTGACTGACTGAGAATCATCGTGTAGGCCAAACGGTTAAGCCTAGAAATCAGAAATTTTCACACAACATAGCTGAGACAATTTTATTGAAATTCGACCTGTAAGTGGGTCAAATTCGGGATCAAAGTTCAGGGAATCGCCGAATCTGACTTTATTCCCCTCTATAAAAAGGTTTCTTCAATTTGTTGGTAAGAACAGATAGTTTTATTGCGTCGGTTGTCTTTTCAGCCATTATTATTGTACTTTAAGACTTTCATACATACATAGATATATAATATATATATTAGGGTGTCCCTTATTTGGTCAAACTCAATATTTTTAAACGCATACGGGCTAGTTTTGTTCATTAGGTCCTAAAGGACTCAGAAATAAATTTTCACCTCAATCGGAGTATGATAACCCGTGCCGACTTGGATCAGAAAATTTAAAAATTATATAGGAAAAAAAAAAAAATTTTTTTATTTTTGATTTTTGATTTTTTTATTTTGTTCATTTGGTCCTAAAGAACTCAAAACCAAGTTTTCACCTTAATCGGAGTACGATAACCCATTCAAATTTGCATCGAAACATGCAAAAACAGTGTTTTAACACTGATTATACATTTTTCGATGATTTTTCATGTTTCGATGCAAATTTGGATGGGTTATCGTACTCCGATTAAGGTGAAAACTTGGTTTTGAGTTCTTTAGGACCAAATGAACAAAATAAAAAATTAAAAAAATTAAAAAAAAATTTTTTTTTTTCTATATAATTTTTAAATTTTCCGATACAAGTCGGCACGGGTTATCATACTCCGATTGAGGTGAAAATTTATTTCTGAGTCCTTTAGGACCTAATGAACAAAACTAGCCCGTATGCGTTTAAAAATATTGACTTTGACCAAATAAGGGACACCCTAATATATATAGTTGTATATTATATCTGATCTATATAGTTAAACATATTTCGCTTTTTAGTTGCATCGTGTAGGCACGTTTTAAAAGGTTTAGTTAGTTGGTAGACTTGATACACTTAAGTGATACATTCTAAATATATAATATTATACAGAGTGTGTGATTCTCTATTAGAGATCTTAATAGACCTTGGATAGCTCGGAATATATAGTTTTAAGCAATTGTCGCTCCGTTTGACTCAACGAGCTGTTCTCATTGCCAAAATCCATGAGCAGATGCTTGAGATCGCACATTTGACGCTCCACCCAGGCACAGACGATCTCCGCCAGCGCATATTGTTGCTGGAGCGGCACAAAGGCGCCAGGTCGTTCCACGGGCTCGTTGTTGTAGCCCAGACAAGGTGTCGACAGATGCGGTTCAAATTGTGCCAGCGTATAGTAGTATTCGATAAGCTTAATGTGGGCGGGAGATTGACGCGCTGGCGGCAGATTGAGATGCACCAGCAGCAGCAGACGGAGCACCTCCACACGACGCAGCAGCTCAACGTACATTGCGGGCGCACGGCGCTCATAGATGTTGTCCACAATGTCGTCCAGCTGCAGCAGAGCATTACGATAATCCTCCCGCTGCATGCTCATCTCGGCGCCCATCTCCAGATCATGGATCTGATGTGTGGGCGATGCGAAGCTGCTCGTCCGCTCCAACTGACGCTGCAATTGCTTCAGTTCCCGCAACACGGCTGCCTTAAAGACACCGCTATCGGCGACACGTTCCGCCGCATTGTTATAACAATGCAGTGCGCCCTCCCGGAACCCATTGTGACCCGTGCGCAACTGCAGCAGCCGGAACTCGTTGTGGGCCAGCTGAAAGTCACGGGCGGCACGCAGATACGCCTCGGCCTCGCGTTGCGGTGCTCCGCCGTAGGATTCACATTTGGCATAGCCAATGTGACACATGGCCGCATACTGCATGATCCCGGACTCCTCAAAGCTGTACGCCAGTCGCTGGAAATCCGCCTGCACATCGGCTACACTGGGCGCAAAGCGTCTGTAGGGATACGAAACATTTGATGGATCAAAATAAGTAAGTAACAAGGATTTAAAGATATTCGACTGGTTTTTCCTATGTTATATTGGACTGATTTAAATCAAATGTGGTCAGGATGTGTGGGACCTTATAAAATGGGTAATCTGTGAGTTTGGATAAGATATCTCAAACTGGCGTCACAATGTCGCCTTCTCTTGGCCCAGCCAACAACTTGTTAGTGATGCCAAATATTTTCCGGAAAAAAAGACAAAACGGCCAAAGAAAACAGGGAACAAAAGCTGAAAAACTAAAAAAAAAGAGAAAAACAGACCAAACTTTTTTTTTTTTCCTATTTGACCACTTCGGATAAAGGGTTATTGCCAGCAGAGTCTCGATATTTGGTTGCTTCGGAGCAACATTCTCCCATTTAAGAGGTGAAAATTGAATCTAAAAAAATCCACATTTTCGGATAGAAGATGTTTGAGATTTTTCCCGGCTGAAGCAACCAAACCGAAAAAGGCCAAATTGGCATCACTGCTAACAAGTAATTATATGACACACAAAAACAAAAGTAACTGATGTTGTTGTAGTCTCACGATAAACTTACATATATTTATAGATTTGACTTACTTAAAGAAAACAACTCTCTCGATTTTCTTGATCTTCGTGGAGGCGCGTAGATATTGTTCAATGGGATTCCTCGGATACTGTTCAAGTTGCTGCTGATGTTGTTGTTGTTGCTGCTGCTGCTGCTGTTGATCCCCCAGCTGCCCGCTGCCGGCACTGCTGCTGCGTAATTTTTCCATGTTGTTCAAGTGCTATGCATTATATTTTATGCTAGCTTTTGTTATTGCAATTATCAAAACAAAAAAAGAAAACAGCAACAGTCTGAACAGTGCTCCATAACGCTGCTAAATGATTGTAGTTGCCAAGGTTGCGTCTTGATCAGATAATTTTTTTTCAGCACTTGTGACATCAACGCACATCAAAAATATCCTTTAATTATTTTTAAACTAGGTTATCAAATATTGAAATACAAAGCAAATATTTTTTTAATTTACAAATTATATTTAATGTAGAATCTTTATTTTGTGTGATATTTTATATTTACTGTGACAAAAATACGTTTTTTTTAATGGCGCTACCTCTACAGCTGTCAGCTGCTTTTACCTTGCTTGATGACGTTAGCCAACACTAATGCTCACAGCTGTTTGCACCTATACATACAGCGCCATTTTTTGCACAACGGTTAGAACAGAATATAGAAAAATATTGCAGCGCACGCCACGTTAACGCGCCGCAACGCATTTAAATACAAAGAATATATATAACAATTCGTTTTATCGTTATCATCAATTAAGCGGTATCCAAAATGGCCATCGCCGAGCACGATAACATTTTTATATTTGTGCCAAATTTGATTGGTAAGTTTCGTTTGGTAAACAAATGTGAGGGCGCCAACCGTGGTCCACAATCGATTTAATGAATCAAATTAACGTTTATCAATGCTCAAATATAATTGTTTGTGTGTGTAAATGCAATGCATAAGTAATGAAGGTATAGCAATTGAACAATGACATGTTGGAAAAAAGCTATTTTGTTTTATGACGGTGTGCGCAATTACGATTTTGGCCAATTTGAATTACGTGTGGTTTCACTGTGCGCCGCATCTTTAATCTATTGAAGTGTGTGTGTATAACACAAACAGCAAATGTGTGGGTGTGTGTATGTGTGTGTATACATGCAATGTTATTGTTGTTTTGCCAGCTTTTTAATTCAATTAGCGGTTGTACATAGGTGGCGCTTGCGTTGCAACCTGTCAAATGCAAATGTTACCCCGCCCCCTGCCACCCTACAGCTAACAACGAAATGTCACACCAATACAACTACATTTGTGTATATACACACATACACACACACACATAGTATTGATTGTTGTTGGACATTGCATTTGTTGATAGATTGTCTGTTGTTGTTGTTGTTTTGTCTTTTTCAGGTTATGCACGCATTGTTTTGGCCATCATTGCGTTCTGGTTCATGTCCACGAACTATGTGATCGCCGGCTGGTGTTATATAATCAGTGCATTGCTGGATGCCGTCGACGGACATGCTGCACGCGCCTTCAACCAGAGTAAGTATTGCGCGCGATTCGCACCAAACTTCCTCACATTTGCCTTGATCATTTTGGCCTACGTCAGTCATCAGTCATCCACGTCCGTGTCCGTGTCCGTGTGAATTGATGACTCACATGCCGGCAAATGGGCAACTTATAAAGTACACACAACTAATGCTATTTATCTACATGTGTATGTGCATTTACACCCAGCACAAGATTTATTCGTACACTCGAAATTTCAGGGAATTAACCGAAACAAATATCGGTTTCGGGTTCGGTTCCGTTATTGCCGGTATTGCCCTATTTCGTTTTTTTCTCTTCGGTTCCGGTATCCGTACCGGTAACCTAACTTTTATTTGATGTAACTTCTTAATTTAACGCTACAGGGATTAAAACCGTAACCATAACCGTTGGCCGGTATTAACCGATTGAAATTGGTAACCGTAACTGAAACCGTAACCGAAACCCAAAAACTGAAATTATTTAAACCAAAATATCCGTTTAGTAACCGATTCGTGCATAACGATTAATTTTGCTTCTGTCAAGCATAAAATTTAATCCTGGTTTTCAAAACAAAAATGATTTTTTTTTTTCTAATTTGTGTATTGTTCTTAATAAATGATCTTAGTTTTTGAAATTTTTGACCGTTCCGGTTTCGGTCTAAATATGAAACGGTTAATTTCGGTTAAAGGTTCCGGTAATATTCCCTTATTCAAACAGTAACTGAGTATACGAATAATTTTTGAGCTGACTGTATATGTACCCGTACACAGTGCGCACTTTATTTCATTCTTTGGTCTTACGTGTCCCACAATGGAATTTAAACCATTCAATACTTTGAATTATGTATTTATTGACACCTTTATCTGAAGGTGGCAAAATGTCTGAACAAGATACAATCCAGAATTCCAAATGTTAAAAGCGCTGCAGCTGAGTATGCGCGACTGTGAGATACCCAGTATCTTTATCTATTTATATTAAAATTAGCTTGCCTTAAAATTTACAAACGATTTCTTTATGAACACAATTTGTCGTTAGTTAGGGAGTAACAAATAAAATGCTTAAGGATTAATATTCAAATTAAATTATATATTTAAAAAAAAAGTTCTTCAAGGATTCCCTAATGAATTTCATGAAAATCGCTAAGAAATAAAAATTGAAATGGATTTATAGTTTCATTTTTTTTTTAGATCAAAAATAAGAGTTAAAATTAATGATTAAAAATAAAAAATATAAATTTATCCTTCTTCACTATTTCCTATACAAGAAAGGCGTATCTGGAATTTATTAATTAATTTTATTTTATTGAAATTTATGTTTATCAGAATTACATTTATTTATTGAAAACAAATATTGAAAACAGATGATTTTTCTGGTTGATTTTTTAAACAAATCCACAGAAGATTAATAGCTTTACAAGCTTGGATTGATTAACATTGAATTTACTTTGCAGGCACACGCTTTGGCGCGATGCTGGACCAGCTGACGGATCGGTGTGGCACGACAGGATTGCTGGTCACCTTGGCCTATTTCTATCCACGCTATATGTTCTGGTTCCAGCTGTCGATTGCCATTGATGTCGCCTGTCATTGGCTCTACATGCAGACGTAAGTTGTTATCAACATCTAATTAATAATATCTTCAATGTTTAATATTGATATTGATTTGGAATTAATTGGCAGGAGCGTTGTGGTTGGACGCGTCTCGCACAAGGTGAATGATAATTTTGTGATGCGCATCTATTATCAGAAGGATGTGCTCACCTTTATGTGCTGCGTTAATGAGCTCTTCTACGTTTGCCTGTATCTTTTGCATTTCACCTATGGACCCTTGAGTACGTGAGATTAACAATACTAATCTAATCTAATTGAAATTTGAATTAAATTTGAATTGTTATCTTTCCACAGTATTTGGCGCCTCACTGTTCAAAATACTGGCCTTCCTCACCGGCCCCTTTGCCGTGCTCAAGGCATTGATCTCTGTAATGCATGCTTATGTCGCTGGCGTCGATTTGGCAGCTGTCGATGTCCGTGAGCGACAGGAGAAGCGTCAAAAAGCCGAGCCAGTTGTTGCTGGCAAGAAGCTGGAATAAAAACAATAGCAAAAAGCACTTAACTAAAAGTACGAAGCAAAACTCTTGATTCCAAAAATAACTAAAACAAACAGAAAAAACAAAAAAAAAAAAAAAAACATTGTGAAAGAACAGAAAAAGAAAAAATATCTAACTTATGATAGTCAATTTTTAGTTAGTTATTAGTATGCACTATTGCTAATTTTGTTGACTTTATTTTTGTATTTTTAGTTTAACATTTAATTTTTTGAATTCGGGCGGGCGAATCACAAGTGATTTCAAGCATTATATGATTGTATATTTATATTATTTGCCTAAGTTAAAGTTAATGTTAATTTATACAAACACACAGATCTATGGATATATAATTATATACGAGTATATAATATATATATACATATATATAAAAATATGTATTTATAGTGATGCATGTGCAAATGAATTTTGCAAAAACCTTGTTAGATTTGGGTTCATAATTGATGTCATCCATTTTAAATGAATTTCTTAATATATAATCAACTAATTCAATGTATGTGTATTTAACATAAGTTGTAGCAACAATTGGTACCTACTATTACTTATTAAAAGGCGAGACCTGCAAATCGAAGAAGGATCAACAAAAAATAAAAAACAAACACGATATTAGTCAAAATCGTTAAAAATTAAAAACCAAAACAAAAAAAATCTATAAACTGTTTGTCAGTGGTAAATACGTTAAATAAACTAAATAGTTTGTGTGCAAAATGAATAGAAAAATTTTTTATTTTTACAACACACCCCCAATATATATATTTTTAAATTGCGCGCCCAGCGAAAAGAACAACTATATTTACAGACCTGGTTAACAAGCTTCCCCAAACGAACAGCTGTGCGGCGATAGTAATCAAAAATGTCATGAATAATAAACAATAAAATTGAGACATAGAAAAAATGTCCTTAAATATGTTTGTCAGTGATAAATAAAAAAACCAAAATCATTCTGTGTGCAAAATTAACTGTTAAATTGATTATTTTTAATACACAACAACAATACCAACTATTATATTTGAATTGCGCGGGCCAATCGATAACAACAAGCTGTCCATTTGCATTTGCAGCCCTGGTTAAGAAGCAGTCGCCCCAAAAAAACGAACAAACAGCTGACGCGCAGTGCTGTGTAGCCCTGGTAATACAACCGCTTACCAAATTTTGCCACATTTGTTATTAAAGCCGACACACTTGTATATTTTTTTGTTATCACCATGGATATATGAATGACAAAACACGCAGAGCCGATCGAAAACTGATCAAGCGAGAAGGAGGAGGAGAGGAGAGGCGAGGAGTCATCATGAAGATGGGAATGGGCTACACAGTGCTATCGCGTTTGCGCACCTTGGCACGCTACACAATCGCGTACGCTTGTATAACGCACTGCACCTTTGAGTATGTGGGTGATTTTGTTTTGGTAAATATATATGCTGAAATTTTGTGTATAGTGAATCAAAAAAGTATGCGCGCACTGTTAATATAATAACTTTTAAGGCAGTTGACTTGGAGTTATGGTACAGAGAGTTTAATAAGCTGACATTTTGATATACAATATATTTAAAATGCCAATACTTTTTTGATACACAGTTTAACTTGTACACATACTTATTGCAGTGCAAAGGCCCCTCCATGGAGCCTACACTCTTTTCGGACAATGTGCTGCTCACGGAACGTCTCTCAAAATATTGGCGCAAATACCAATCGGGTGATATTATTATCGCCGTCTCGCCGGTAAATGCCAGCCAATTTATATGTAAGCGCATTGTGGCCGTGTCCGGTGAGAAAATCACAACACTTAAGCCACATCCACTCGAGGCGGAATCGGCCTCAAAGATGCCCAATGAAATGACCATGGTGACGGATTACGTGCCACATGGTTGTGTCTGGATCGAGGGCGACAACAAAAGCAACAGCTCCGATTCACGTTATTACGGGCCCATTCCGTTGGGCCTAATCCGCAGTCGTGTCGTCTGTCGCATTTGGCCATTGTCGGAGCTAACGGGACTCTAGACCGCTGACTGTTTGTAGACACTGTTAGCCACATCAAATCTATAGTTGTAACTATTCTATTTGTATTTTCATTGTAAATTAACGAGCAGTAAATTAGCACATTGTGATTGACCAACAATTTTTGTTATTCTATTTTTATACCCTGTAGGGGAGGGGTTATATTTAGTTCGTTCAAAAGTATGTAACAGGCAGAAGGAAGCATCTCCGACCCTATAAAGTATATATATTCTTGATCAGCATCAACAGTCGATTCGATATAGCCATGTCCGTCTGTCCGTATAAGCGAAAGGATCTCAGAGATGGTAAGAGCTAGGATCACCAAATTTGGAATGAAGACTCCTTATTATGTCAGGCAATATCAGTTTGTTAAAATTTTGCCGCGCGTAATTCATAAAAATCGGACATCCCTTTTAATTTAGGGTTTTGAGCTAAATTTTGATATTATTTTTATTTCATCGGGTGTAGGATCATGCCCAGAAACTAATCAACAACTTTCAACACGATTGGGCCATAAATAGTGAAGCTAGATAGATTAGTATGAGAATCGCATGGGCATCAAATCTTCGCCTTGCGGGGGCCTAGGCTCAGGGTATATTGCTGTCGAGTGCACTCGCTTGTTTTTTTTTTATCGTTTGCCACAAATTTAAAAAAGATATACTCCCCAGAATATTCTAAGATTACCAAAATTTGGAGAAATCTTAGAAATACACAAGTAGAAAACTTGTAATAAGATCATAAAACTTTGGTAGATTGTACTTAGGAAATTTAAATTAGATTAGATTCGATTTTCATTAAAAATCTGTTTTTTTTTTTAATTATTGATTTCGAATATGCACTCTTCATATTTTGAATGCTTCATATTTTGGTTAAGCTTTAGAAATTTGCTAAAAAAGATATTATAAAAAAAAAACATTTTCTCCACTTTCAATTCAATTAAGTATGTATTATTAAAAAAGATTCGCACAATGAAATAAAAGTGCATCATAATCTTTGAAAAAATTTTTAAATTTTCGAATTATTAATCAACCACAATACATAGATTTTTTCCAAATTATTGTACACTGAATTTTTTATTTGGATTTCCTAGATTTTTGCTTACATGCTTGAATTTCTTTACTTACAATTTATGCTTAATTTCTTTTTATACAATTTAAAAAAAAGGATTTGGAATTCGCATAGGATATCCATAAAATCATTTACTAAATAAAAATTTCATTACAAATTTATGTAGGATATGTACAAAATTAAAATTAAGCAAAGTTAAAGTGTTTTTTTTATTGTATGTATATATAGAAAATTGCACTAGTCTTTTGGCTTTGAATCAGCAGTATCAACGTAATACAATTGATACTCCTTCTTGAGCACCTGATGCAACATGTTGGTACAGGTAAAGTCCAGTCCGCGCTTCCGATTGTCCAGATAGGTGCGGGCAAAGTGACGATTCCCCTCCAGAACCTGCGGATGCACAAAGTATTCATCGAGTGGCATCCAACGGACACGTTCAATTTCCCGATTGCAACGTTTTAGATCGAGATTTTGAGGCTTTAAACCCATGACAATGTAAATGTCGGAGCAGCCAAAGTTGCCAGAATGCGAATGCCGCAGACAGACCATCGATGTGAATGTCGCACGGATTCCCGTCTCCTCCTTAACCTCACGCACCACGGCATCAATGAGATTCTCATTGGGCTCCACATAGCCACCGGGCAGCTTCCAAATATTGTTAACAAGCGCATTTCGATCGGATACAACCAGAATCTCGTTCTGATCGTTGATCACCAAACCGCCGACGCCCAACAAGGTGTGTGCATAATGTGGCAGATTTGGAGTCTCATCTTCGGGCAGCCAGCGATACATGATCACAACTCCAGTCCGTGCATGGTGGAAGTCAAAGCCGGACTCGGCCAAAATGGGCACCCAGGCCGCCTGCTCCTTGTAGACGCGAAACCAAATCGCGCGCTTCTTCTGCTCCATCCAGAAGTCCAAGGACTCTGCAAAATCAAAATTGATTTTAATTTTAAACTGTGTGCAAATATGAGTTCTATGATTTTTAGATTAATTATCGAAATTCAATTATTACTTCCTAACAGGCATTAAGACCGTAACCATAACCGTAACTGTTAACCGGTATTAACCGATTCAAATTGGTAACCTTAACTGAGACCGTAATCGGTCAAGCATAAAATTTAAGCTTAAAATTTAATTGAAAGTAATTTTGATTTTTTTTCTAATTTGTATATTGATCTTAAAAAAAATATCTTCGTTTTTGAAATATATGAAAATTAGTTTTCAAATTAACATGTCTTTAACATTTTAAATACATTTTTTTTTTAACCGAAATCATTGCAGTATTTCGAAACCGAAACTTGCAAAAAACCGATTGCCGTTACGTAACCGATAAACAAGTTTGAGAAACCGATAACCGAAAACCTAAATGCGAACATAACCGAAACCGCAACTGAAACCGATACTCGTTTCGGTGTGATACCCTGATTTTTATACCCGTTACTTAAAAAATAATTAAAAGGGGATAATTTGTTCGTTGCAATGTATGTAACAGGGAGAAGGAAGCATCTCCGACATCTGGATCAGCATCAACAGCCGAGTCGATATAGTCATGTCCGTCTGTGTGAGGGCCTAGATCTCAGAGACTATAAGAGCTAGAGCAACAAAATTTGGCACACAGACTTCTATAAATCCCACGCAGGTCAAGTTTGTTTAAAATTTTTGCCACGCCCCTTCCCGTCTTCGCAAATCGCGAAAAGCCATATTACGTATTTTTAGGTAATTAACGTTATCTATTAATTAAAGCAAGATCGGACAAATAGAAAGGTGGTAATGGCTGATTTAAGTTTCAAGCAATGTAAGTGCCTAAAAGCATGCAATCAAAAATATTTTAAATTTTTTTGAATAAGTAACGGATATCCTAAAGTCAGAAGCTCGACTATAGCCTTTCCCCACTTGCTTTCAATACAAGTTTGGTGTGTCTAGCTCTTATAAAGTCTTTTAACTCCAGACAGACAGACATGGTCTAGTATTGAGAATGTTGAAATGCAGTTACTCTGTAGCTTATCCCGGAATTGTGTGTGGTCGATGGTCGTCTCCTGTTTGCCGTCCACGGTGACGCCACTGAATCGATCCGTCACGCCACGAAATACATCCGAAGGAGCGTCCATCGATTTGAAGCTACAATCAAAGATTGGCAAATGATGAACTATATGAATTTGGGAACAGAGATTCAAATGCTTACGATCGATACGAGTTTTTAACTGGATTTTCTCGCTGTCTAACCGAAAATCTCCTGTTGCTGTTGTTGTTGTTGTTGTAGCTGCTCGTGTTGAAGTTGCGCGTTGTTGTTGTAGTTGTTGCTGCTGCTGCGACAAAGTTCAATTTCCGCCATGTATTGAAGGCGTTTAACATAAAACAATTACTGCGGCTCAACAATACGGCTGGCGACATTAAATACAGTATTCAAATTGTGGCAGTTGCTGTTGTTGCACTTGTTGCTCTTGTTGTTGTTGCCACGTTTGCAACCTTTTCTACGTGCAACTTTCCAAAATACAACTGGACTAAATTGGCAGCGCATGCTATTCAAAATTAAATTTAAAAAAGAAGACAACATTAAAATTTAAATTTTGAACTAAAAACTATAAATTTATATTTATAAAACAAAGTTAAAAATGAACTAAGATTTTTTGAGGCAATTAAAAAGATTAATTAAATAATAATTATTAAAATAAAATTAATAGCTATAATAATAAATTTGTAAATTTTTATGAAAAAACCGTAGAAAAAAATAAATAAAAAGAACATACGTATAAGATCGGATGTTTGTTAAAAAAAAAAAGAAACAAAAAATATTTTAAAAAAAAATTTCAAAAATTTCCAAAGATGTGTTTTTTTTTTATTTTTTTGGTATGTGCACTAAATATTTGAAAATAACATAAAATATAAGAGACATCTCATGACTAAGCCAACATTTTGAAATCTAACTACATATATGTAATTAATATAATTACAGGTAAAGTAATGTTAAATAACATTATCTTATTTCTAGGATAACTCTTTTCAATATTGGATAAGCAAATCCTAGATTTTTCCATTCATCTAGATTCTAGATCAATTTATGTTTCAGTTCATAACTAATAGCGGCGAATTCGCTTTAACGGCGAAAAGATTTCAAGTCCACAATTTACACTTAGCGGCCTCACAAGAACTACTTACATACTAAAAATAGTACAATATTTCGCTAAGATACCAAAAAACAAATGCAGATGATTATTCCAAAATATATCTCGCAATACACTTAGTTATTTTTGCGCTCTTAATGTTGATGTAAATTAGTAAATACGAGTTCTATTTGTTCTATTATCTCAGTGGGAAGTGATAAGCGCGATAGTTGATTCGTTCCCCTTCCGTTCCACACTTCACAAATTTGTCGCATAGATGGCGTTTGCACTTTGCGCGCGCACACATGTACACACACATATATATGTATAAATGTCAAATCTGGCGGCAACCTTCAATGACAGTGAATGTCTGCATATGTACACAGAGAGCATAGCAAAGAGACAGACAGAGAGCGACACAAATGTTTCCGTATTGCAGTGCACTTTGTTGTTGTTTATCATGCGTTATTACAGTTGTTCTATGCTTGTTTTATGTAACCCCGCACACACGCACTCACATGCAAACAACAAAAAGCCATTTGCATAGTATAGTTTAAAAGCAATTCTAACTCTACAATAGTTGTACTTATACTTATTATTATTTACACTTACAATTTCGCGCCAGACTTTTATTTGCGACGTTACAAAAAAGCTAACATATGTACACGCAATGTGACCGAAGCCGCTTATAAAAAAAATACCAAATCAGCGCTGCAAAGTAGTGATGTAAAAAAACATCGATGCATCGAGCATCGATGTTTTTTCAGCGATGTTTTCCGATGTCTTTGTAATTGTCGATTAATCGATGTTGCATGGCGATGCATCGATGTTTTGCAAAACATCGGTTGCCGCACTTGCAATACGCTCTTTTCGCCGCTCTAACAGCAGTGTTTGCAATGCCTAAGTGAGTTAATTTATTAAAATTGGTCAGAGATACTATAGCTGCAAGAAGGCTTACATATGTGTTTTCAAAGTTCTCATCAAAAAGCCTTCTTGTAGTTTGTGCTCATACTTTTAAGATAAAAACTATTTGAAACTTTAAAGCTGCTATGAAAGCAAACGTTTTTAAGAAAAAATGAGCTTTATTTAACCAAAAAATTATATTTCTCTTCTACAAATGATATGGTTTCTAAGCACTAGACATACATCGATGCATCGATGTTTCGACCCGATGTATCAACCAACATCGATGTTTCATTTTAAAAACATCGATGAACATCAACATCGATGTTTCCACTCAAATTTACATCACTACTGCAAAGGCATCGTTGGCATTACAATAGTGTGACCAAACCAACGCTGATTTGAACTGACTATGTTTATGCAGCCCTTTTATCAAAGCACTGCACACCTAAAACTGCAATTAAATGCTTACTTCGATTGAATTAAATTGTAATGAAAATAATCACAGTTAAAAATATAAAAAAGAATAATTTTTTATCATATCTTGTAATAAATGAAAATATTAAAATATGGGGGCAGCAATATTTCTTTAGTATGTAAGTACTGAGTACGGTCACTCAGTAGTGCTGCCAATCTAATGCTTATGGTGAACTGAAATTATCGATAAGTCGAGCGATTGTGTTATTTGTGAGCGCGCCTTTATTATCGTTTGAAATTCAAACATTGAATACATTAAAATTCTATACATAATTACTGTGTGTTACGCGAAATGTGTTCAGTCTATATATGTTTGCGTATTACACAAATTTGCAATTATGTATATAATTAATGAGGTGTTGCCATTGCACATATAATTGCGTTACATAAATTCGTTAATTTATGTATGTGTATGTGTGTGTGAATGTGGATGTAGGTGTGTGTGTGTGTGAATGTGGATGTATGTGTGTGTGTGTGAATGTGGATGTATGTGTGTGTGTGTGTGAATGTGGATGTATGTGTGTGTGTGTGAAATGAATAGGGTGCATGCATCTATGTTTGTGTCTCATGATTGACATGCAACCAGGGATGCATAAGCGCCATAAATGCCGATACACGATGATCTGGATTGGTTAATAACATTGGTTTTAGGAAATTGGCAAATTCCCTAGCCTCCTTTCTGGGCCAATTGAATTTCTCAATGAGCGTCTTTCGCATGGAGCGTGAATTCAATTTCTTAATATTATGCAGCTGTTGATTCTCATCGAAGATCTCATCGGAATAACGGCCTTGATCAATTAATTTGGTTTCAATCGGTCCACAGGTCTCAATAATACTCGCAATGTGAACCTCATCCGGCGAGGCGGCGCCACGCCATTTACTTGGCTCAAACAGATACTCTCCGGTCGCCATTTCCCAGATCAAGCAGGCGGCGCTCCAGACATCCGCCGGAGTATCGTAGCCAGCGCCCAAAATCACCTCGACTGCCCGATACTCTCTGGTCTGTATGTCCTCGGTGATGTGATTGGAGATGGAGCAGGCGTTGCCCACATCGGCAATCACGGTCTGCAAAATTAGAGTCGCTTATTATAATATTGATATATCGATAAATATTTTATGGCGCCAATATATTACGATTACGATTATATCAATCAGTGACCGCAAATAATGATTATTGCTATTTTAAACATCAAGAAAATCAATCACTAGAAAAAATCAATGACAAAATAAGAATGATAATGATATTTGAGCGATAACAATAAAATTCAAAATAAATAATTGTTTATAATTTTTAACAATTAATAAATAAAACTCACAAAAATTATTTATCTGGGGTGCTACAGAAATCGCTTTCGCTTGAAATTCACTGGAATTCAAATGAAATTTAAGTGAAATTCAAGCGAAAGCGATTTCTGTGGCATCCCTGTATGATTTTTATTTTTTCGCTCAAAATAAAACTCACTTTTAGTTTATGACTTTTGCTATTTTTTTACCCATTATCTGTGCATATCCCTTGAGAAGAAACCCAGGGACCCATTCAAGGCAATAACTTATTTAAAACGATACCGTAATCTTTTTTTAAAAGTGAGTTTTATTTTAAGTGAATAAAATAAAAATCATTAATAATAATTATTTGTGATTTTTTTTCGCTCAAAATTAATGATTTTCATTGAAAAAATTCCTTAAAAACTTTAAATAATCATTACTATGTAATTTTTATTATCGCGCTCAGTTTTTTTTTTGTTTATCGCTTTTTTTACTTTTTAAGAAACGTGGAGGCAAACATTAATTCTGACAAAGTGCAGAGGGCAAACTTTTCAAGAAATAAGTAAAAATTTGTGGAAACACAACTAAATTGAGATGGAAAAGGGGCTTATTTAGGCTCGCGCCCAGTTATTAATATTATCGGTACTATCGAAAAATATTTTTCTCAAATATATATCGAAATATAAACGCTATTGATATTTATAAATATAAAGAGCCCTACCTGCAATTTACAGGGCTCCACAGCCGGATCCTTGTCGGCGATTAATTTGTAATTTGGCCGATTATTCGCATCCTTTCGATTGTTTTGACTGCGTGAAGACGACGGTAGATCGTGTTGATGTTGTTGTTGCTTGTGACGATGACTCGCTTTCATGGGCTTCTTCAATTTGCTGCGCTTGTGGACTGAATAATATGGTCCATATTCAGAGTTTTCAGCTTCTTCATCCTTGCGCACACGTTTAGCGACATAGTCCATGAACTTCTCCAGATCAGTGTTGAGTTTTTTCAGCGCCTTGCGTTCCTTCTTGACGCCAGCGGGGGAAGAACGCTTTTGACCAGCGACATTCAAGGATTGCGATTGCGGGGGTTCCCCGGTACCAGCAGCGGAAGTTCCCCGGCTTGGCATGATCTTGGCAGTTACAGGCAACTCTTGCTCGGCAGCCGCATCTCCCACCTGTTCGGTCATCAGACTCTGATTGTACTGGCGCACATCGGAGTAGGTCAGAATAGCTGGTCCCTCAAAGGGCATGTAGGGCAGACAGCCCGAAACGGCATCGATGGCCATTTGTTTGGTCAGCAGTCCATGTTTGGCCAACACACGGAGATCGTCAATGCCGCGATTTCTCAGCCACTTGCGATGCGATTGAAAGAAACTAACGGAAGCTGGACACTTTCGTTTGATGGTACGGAGATAGTTACCAAAATAGGAATTGTCCCCTTTCTGCTGGTCCAAGAACTTTTTGGATGCCCGATTCGCCATTATACGCAATGGAATATCATCGGTCACAAGCAGAACATTCTCTGGCTTCAAATCGGTGTGAATCATTTTCCCAGCGAGATGTAGGAAAAGTAAACCCTGAAGCACCTGCAATGCAATCTGTTTGACATTATACAGGGGTAATCCACGGTACCCCGAGCGTTGGATGAGCATCAACATGTTATCACCGAGCACATCAAAGACCAGACACTGATGGAGTCCATTCACGCCACTTGTGGTAAAGTTATCCGACAGACGGACAACGCGACGACGCAATGGATGATAATTGTGAGCATCGAGACGTTTCAACAGCTTGATCTCATGGCGTGCGGAGTAGGAATAGAGTTCCGCTGATTTGACAAATTTAATGGCACTATAGCGATTCAACACCGTATCGTAGCACAACCACACGGTCGAGTAGTGTCCCCAGCCAATCTTTTTGATGGCATAGTAACGTTGCTGGAAGCAATCGCCAACGGATACGGGATGATAACCTCCCGGACGGTATTCGGCTAGACTTTCGCTGGCATAGGACATTGTGGCATTGCCAGCATCATCGTCGTCATTGCCCTCGACATCGACATAGACATCGTCATCGTCCTGATTCATGTCATCGGCATTATCGTTATCGTTATCGACACTCTCGTAGTTATCGATAGCTTGCATATTATTTGCGGTAGCGTTGTAGACCTCGTTACCCCCATACTCGGCATAATCCGAATCCTCGCCGTATTCGTTGTAGTCATCGTTCTCGTTGTTGTTGTTATTGATTTCGTTGTTATCGGTTTCGTTGTTATCGGTTTCATTGCTATCGGTTTCATTGTTATCGGTTTCATTGTTATCGGTTTGATTATTATTATCGGTTTCGTTGTTTTCAGTTTCATTATCGGTTTCATTGTTATCAGTTTCATTATTATCGGTTTCGTTGTTATCGGTTTCATTATTAGTTTCATTGTTATCGGTTTGATTATTATCAGTTTCGTTATTAGTTTCATTGTTATCGGTTTCATTATTATCAGTTTCGTTATTATTATCAGTTTCATTATTATCGGATTCATTATTATCGGTTTCGTTACTATCGGTTTCGCTATTATCGGTTTCGGTATCAGTTTCATTATTATCGGTTTCGTTATTATCGGTTTCGTTATTATCGGTTTCGTTATTATCGGTTTCGTTATTATCGGTTTCATTGTTATCGGCTTTGGTGTTATGGCTAGTGTTAATGATTTCGTTATTATCGTTGTCGCTGTTAACATCATTGCTGTTATCGTTATCACTGTTCTCGTTGGTATTATCTTTATCGGTGTTATCGTTATCGGTGTTATTTTTATCGGTTTCATTGTCATCGTCGTCTACATTGACAATGCTGCCGTCAGCTGTTTCGTCTTCGACTAGCACTACATCTGTTGACTCATCGGTATCGCCTTCATAACCCACCGACGCCTTATCCTCCTCCTCGTCCCCCTTATCCTCCTCCTCCTCGACTAGATGTATACTCTGTCCCCCACCAGCTGCCACCCTTCCCGTTCCAACCGATTTACTGCGATAAGCCATTGGCCAACAAACCCAAGGACGTTCCATTGGCATCATGATATGTTCATCAGCCTTATCATCATCATCAGCCTTATCATCGTCATCGTCATCATCATCACTAATATTCTTACGAATATACTTGGTCTTGTTATTATTGTTATTGTTAGTGTTATTATTATTGTAATTCTCCTCTGGTGTTGCATTGTTGGGTCCTGTTGGCTCCAGACTCTCCGAAGACTCTGGAGACCCTGGAGACTCGGAATTCTCGGTCTCGGTCTCGGACCCCGAGGATGATGACGATGATATTTCTTGATAATCGACGTTTGACATCTTATCAAATCACAGAAGAAAAAAACATAAAACAAAATTTAGTTAACACATTGGACAAAGATTTGCATTTCAAAGCCTTTCTGTTGTTTTATTTTGTATCTACATACGTACAGTAAAATTGTTGAAAATCTTGAATTTGTAAGCCGTGAATATGTTTTATATGTACATAAATTATATTTACATGTATATAAATAATATTCAAGTGTATATAAATACATAGAAATATGTATATGCTAGAATTTTAAGAGATTAACAAATCTTGACATTTAAAATGCAAGTGGAAATCTAGAACAAACGCCTGCTCAGATCTATTTAATCTTTATAAAGTTTGATTATGCAACAATTCTGAAAAGACTCTGGATATTCTTAGATTGAAGTGTTATAAATAAGCCATACAAAATTCTTAACGAAATCTTAACTCATTGGAATAATACGGACAAATAATAATAATATTAAGAAAAAAACTAGAAAATAAAGAAATGTTTGAAATCAAAAAATTATAAAATTATGTCTTTTCAACAAAAAAATAAACTAAAATATTAAAAAAAATTTTTTTGGAAAATATCAATTTAATATTAATAATTTAAAATTTGAATTGTAAGAATTTCTGTTTTAAGTTTACGTTGAACAGACACCATTTCAAAAATGGCTCAATTTTTCAGAGAATTCACTTAAAAAAATTAAGAAGAATTAAATTAATGAAATTCTTACAATTATATTTGATATGCTGAATATTGAATGAATTTTAAAAAAACGTATTTGTGTGGACTCTACAAGAATTGTGCAATTGACGGTATAACCGGAAAGTTTTTATGCAAGTGCAACGATATGGAAAATTCTATTTGGAGCAACAAAGCGCAAAAATGAACAATTGAAACTGTGAACAGTTAAGGGATTACAAAAAAAAAAATGAAAGGGATTTTGAAAAACAAGTAATATAAATTCGTGTTGCAAAATGCACAATTAATGAAAGTCAGCTTTTGTTGCCGCGGGGGGTGCGGACAATTCAGGGGACAATTCAGGTGCTTCAAATTGTTGGACAATAAAAGCCGCCCTATTTTCAGTTGAGTTTTCCCTTTTTTTTACAATACAATTTTCTATTTGTTGTTGTTTGTATTTTGATTGCCAGCTTAGCATTTTTTTGGAGAAAAAGTTACCAAAAAAAAAAGTAGGAAAATGAAATGTTTACCCCCTACTCAAGAGTACACGCTATTTGCACAGTTGTTTAAACAAATTTAACGCTAGGGGTTGTAAATTGTTTGGATGCCCATTCAAAATGTGCTGCTGTTTTTTTTTTTTTGTTGGGCTTAAGTGAAAATTCTAGCTCAAATATTGATTGAGAATTCGATGGCGTTATTAGAGGCCAACAAGGGGGAAGGGGGCTTCAATGGCTCGCCTAGAAATTCCCAGGCGCGACTGCGCTCTCAATGAAAAACGATACCGAAAATCCTTTCAGTCTATAATTAGACAACTTTTTTCTCTTTTTTAATTTACGTGTCTGCAGCTTTTTTTTTGGTTGTTTCACTGCATTATCCCTACAATTGCACTTTGCGCTCTTACCTTGGGCTATTTTAATTTAATTTTTTTTTTACACAATTTGACTTGCTTCACACAACTTTTTGGAAATGATGTTTAAGTGACAAATTATTTTTCGTTTGTGAGTTCACATGCCTTTAAAAATGGCCTGCCATGATATTTTTTCTTTTGTCTTTTGACATGGAGCTACCTGACGTTTGCTTGTCAAGCTTTTGCGCCAGCTGGCAACGCCGCGCGTGCGCTGTCACGCTTTCGGTATACAAAATGAACGTCAAACGTTACTTGTGCCAAGTTTATACGACAGCTTAAAGCGGCGTCAATGAAATTCAGTTCTGTTACCCCACAGTTGTAAACAAATATTAATGGGTTTTTTGCAATAGAAGTGCTTGCTTTTAAATTCGTATTTTTTGTTTTATTTATTTATAACAAATTGATAACAAAAACAGCTGATTACCATGTATAATTTTGATATGTTATATACAAGTATAAGAAAATAATAAAACCATAGTTAGATTTAGGTGCGTATAAACTTGGTATGAATTGGCGTTTAATTAGCGCTTTTTATCAACACTGGTCGGTTGCGTGTTGAATACGTGCTAGAAAAAAGCTGTAAGCGAGTGCGCGTGTGTGTGGGCGCTGGAATGCATTGGAATGTGCGCGTTGGAATTGAATCCTGCGCAGCTGAATTTCGAATTCGATTTCGCTTTTGAGCTCTCTTCTTTTTTTTTTTTGGCTCTCAACGTTGTGCTCGTTACTCGTTTGTGCTCAATGGCTAACGGTAATAATTGGCATAATTGGCACATTTTACAGAAATTGAACAATAACACGAATGCGTAACAATGCGACGGGGCAGCTGCTGGCGACAAAAGACGAAGACGAAAACGAAGACGACGCATGCCAAAAAAAAAGAAGGAGAATAAAAATGAGAAAAACGATGGCAGACACAGAAGGCGGCTGCATAACAATGGAATATGTAGTGGAAAAATCTTAGCGCAAATAACACCCAAAGGACAGCTGTCTCTTGTCTGCTGACGTCGGCAGCGACAGTGACAGCGACGTCATCATCAACAGCGGCAGCATCGTTGCAGGCAGAGGCGTTGCAGAGGCGTGGCACAACGCGCGGTCAATTGCTAAATGGGATTAAAACAGACAACAACAACAGTGACGACGACGACGACGAACGCTAATCAAGACAGCAAACCCTTTTTTTTCTTCTTTCATTTTATTTCGAAGATAAACAACGGAAATTAATTAAGAGCAGCGCCTGGAAAAACGCATCTCTAAAACTCTCTCACTCTCTACTTTTTGAGGTTGTCCGTCAAACCGAAGCCCGCGGGCCAGCCTCCTCCTCCCCTTGCCACTCCGTCTTCCCGTTTCGACCCCTGTCCCGCTTGTCCGCAATTCTGTCCCATAACGAAGGCTGATTTTTATTACATGTAAGTTATATTCATTCACATGACTGCACATACGTATTTCCATTAAAGTTTTTTTTATTTTTAATTTTTAACATTTACATGCCGTTAGATGTTGTGTAACCCTTTTACAATTGCTTTTAATTGTGTTTGCAAGCGCAGGAAAGTGATGAGCCTCATTGGAAGCTGCAATTGTTGCTGCTCTTGCTGTGGAACTCTTCAACTGGAATTTAGCTTATTTCAATTGGCGGGCATGGAGAGAGCGGGAGAAACTTTGCTCTCTTGCGTAAAAGCTTTGATCATTAATCAACTTGATTTTATGCATGAAGAGAGTGCACTAATTTTGTCACCAGCAAACTTTGCACAGTTAGTCAGGTAATTGTTTTGACAAACAAATTTACATATTTGTTTTCTTATAAATTTAAAAAAAAGACAAAAATATTACTTTGAATTGCCTATCTCTATCTGATGTATGCCAATTTTATTAACTTTATTCTTTGAATAAGTTAATTTTTTCATTGCTAATAATAATGAATGAAATTCGTAAATTTAGTCATCTTTTCCAATTTTAAATTTATTATCTTTATTTTAACTTATGTAATTTGAATTAAAATTTGTATCTTTTATTTAACATTTTTGCCAATTTTATTATCTTTTTTTTAACATGTCTTTTGAGTTCTTAACTTTAATAGTTAGTAATAATTAAAGATATTCTTATCCTTACTTATGAAAGTTTTTATCATCTTTTCATTTTTTAAATGTATTCAAATTTTATTATCTTTGTTATGACTTATGTAACTAAAATTAATATATATATTTGTATCTTTTATTTAAAATGTATGTCAGTTTTATTAACTTTATATTTTAAATATGGTATTTAAGCTCTTAAGTTTAATAACTAAATAAATTTGTATCCTTACTTATGTTATTAAAATTGCCAAGCTTTTTGATCATCTTTTAAAATTTGAAATTTATTCAAATCTTATTAGATTTCAATTCTTGTCTTTTATTTAAAATTAATGCCAATTTTATTGTTTTAATTTTTTACATGTATGATTGAAGTTCTTAATTTGCATAGTTAATAATAATTCAAAAACAAATCCTTTCTTGTTTCTCCCACTTTATTTGGTACATTCTCTGCTCAACTTGATTCTCTAGCGACAGCTGCTTCTCAGCTTCCTTGTTTTTTTTTTAGATTCTCGCGGATCATTTGATGCGATTGTTGTTCCGTGACATGTAAGTGATTTTCTATGGTTGAGATTTGGTAATGCTCCCGTTTTTGTTTTTTATCGTTTGGGCAGCCTGGGAATGTTGTGGGCTGAATGGGCAAACACAGAAATCAATTCATTTATCATGTGACAGGATATGTGACAGGATGTGACTGGGCACAAATGATTGTTGTGGCCAAGCAAGCGCAGGACAATCAACCGTACAGAAATAAAAACTGAACTGATGATGAAAGTGAAACACGTAACGAATTCGCAGCTGGAAGGACATTAAAAAAAAATGAGAAAGGAAGGACGAAGGCGAGTGACGAGAGGCGACCACAAAGTTCGCGCCCATGTTGCGGGTCTCGTAATCCTTTAACGAAATCAACATAAACAAACAGAAACAGAAACAACAACAACAACAAACTGCATGGGGCACTGAATGAAAAAAAAAACAGAGCGTGCGAAACTGACCTCTTCATTATTATTATTACTATGTATGTATGTATGTATGTATGTCAATGTCGTAAAGGACGAGAATGAGGACAAGGATATGGACGAGGACAATCATCTGTGGGTCAGGCAAAGGCGACATTTTTCACTAAAGTTCACTGAACTGGAAAATTATGCAACGCGCTCGCAACTCGCAACTCGTGAGGATTAGCGTTCAAGATTCGATTGTCCGATCCGAGGATCCGAGGACAGAGACAGAGAGAGAGAAAGAGGGAAATTTACTGACCCCTTTCAAGGCGCATTCCCCTTGCAGGATGCAATCAGGACCTACCTACCTACCTCCCTGACTACCTCCCTCCCTCCCTTCCCTTTCAACCTTGTTTTTATTGCTTTGTGTCGGACAATTGATTTTGTGACATAAATTTGGTGTAAACAGCTTTGGTCAGCTTCAAGAAATTGAGTTGTCACCATAAATCAGCTCTCTGTACAATTATTACCATGGATTTTCGAAAACTCAGCTGTGTCAATTGTATCTCAATAATGAAGAGGAGAAATCCACCCCTGATCTAATTCAGATGCAACTCTTCGAACTTTGTTAAAGTTTTCCGAAAAAAACGATTGCCTAAAAGATTGGCTTGAACTATTTCAAAATAATAGTATGATTTTTGTTTTCAACGCATTTTTTAGTGTAAATAAAAAATTAATTTTAAGACTTTTGTCAAAAAAATCCGTTAAGAACTAAATTTTTTTAAAAAAAACAAAGTATTTTATTTTTTTTGTGTATCTCTGTTAAAGTTGTCTTATTAAAATAGAAAATATATTGTTTTTTTTAGAAACTTATTTATTTATTGTCTAGTTGACCAAAATTATTGTAAAAATTAAAGTAAAATTTAGTAATTATATTTAAATTTTAATTTTAACTAAAAGCATAAAAAATTAGCATCCAAAAAATTCCATAAGAAATATTGAGAAGTAGATTTAAAGATTTTAAATGACTTAGATACAGAAAAAAGAATAAATACCAATTTTTTTGTGGGATTTTTTCAATCAGGCTTGTTCCGGCTTTCACTTTTTATTTTATAGCATTAAGTGAAATGCATTTATTCACTTTGCATTTAGGCTAAGTAAATAAATATGATCTTTTTTCACTTTATCGGACTTTAACTCATCAACTCAAAGTGATATTAATCCGCAGAATTTCACCGAAAAGATATTAGAGCAGGTTAAAGAATTTCACTTCCGCAAAATCTTACCGAATGTGAAAACCGAAACAGGCCTGAAAATTTTTCTTTAACTTGAATAACTTTAAATATTTTGAAATAAGTTAAGCCTGCAACACTGAACTAAAGAATACAATTTTGTTAAAGTTTATAATATTTCTATATACATAAATATCAACCCTCAGTTTGACTTTGATTTTATGACTATTTTGGGCTAATGATCATTAGTTGAATTGATGCTAATCTCGATCAGTAATTAAAGTGTAGACTGAAATTAAAGCAAGTTGCTGACTTCCTGGCCGCGAGTCACAAATGACAGTGCAACATGACCGACAACATGCCACACAAAACCAACCATGTTGACCAACTTTGCTGTGAACCTAATTGAAAACTGTCAACGTCGAGTCGTAAAAATGAAATTAAAGGCAAACCGAAATTAACCCGATGCCAAAAAAGTAAAAAAAAGCGGGTGAAATTTTCGAAAAATAAAAAAAAAAAATGTCATAAAGTTTCCAATCGACATGAAAACAGGAGCAACGCCGCCCCACAACCCGCTCTAGAGTTTGTCCGAGCAAATGTTCCGAGCCGTGTTAATGTGACAGACGCGTGGGTTGTTGTTGTTGTTGTTGTCGGTGGTTGTTGTTGTTGGTCTGCAATTGTTTGATATGCATCTATGTATGTCCTGCACTTTTGACAGTTTATCATTATGGTCGATGGTATGACCTCGTGATCCTTGAACCTAGCTTTGAGGGTTGCTGCCATTCCCGTCTCCCAAGGGGTCAGTGCTTCAGTTTCAATTTCGGGGTCATTACATGTAAACATTTTAGTTATATTTGTGTTTCCTTTTTTTTCTTTCTGTTTCTTTCGTATTTAATTGATTTTCTGCAGACATCATTAGCAGATCTCTAAGCGCTGATAAACCCAACCGTTCCTATGATAAATGCTTCAGATAATCGTAGGTTGCATGAATAATGCTCGAATCAACTCTACACGGTACCTCATACGAATTTCGAATATTTTTTGTAGGAATTGCAAAAAAAAAAAAGGAACCAAGAAACCAAATAAAGTTAGACAAATGCCAGAAATAAGGATATTTAATTAATAACGACTTTCAGAGCTAAACAAATAAATTAGGAAATTTAAATATGAAAAACATTCGAAACTAAGAAGAATTTAGGAATAATTTATTCTATTAAAGATGTAATATTTATTGATTCTAAGTAACTCTTTTAAAACAGGGGAACAATTCTATGTTTTTAGTGGATTCTTTTAAGCGTATTTTTGAGAATAAACGAAATATAAAACCGTAATTTAAATATTACATTTTGTCTTCCCAAAATATTTATTGTAATTCCTTGAAAACCGCTTGATTTTTAATAAACTATTTTTAATTTCGGCATTTTCTAATTTTTGCTTTCCCAATTTGGAATTTCTAATTTTGATTTCCTGATAAAAAATACTATTTTTGGGTTTCCTTATTTCTACTATATTACCATTAAATGCTTTCTAGCTTTGTTTTTGCTTTTCTTAGTATTATTTGTTGAAATTCATATAGTGAATCTTAAGTCTAGACATTTATTTTCTCCTTCTTCTCGGTCGTCTCTTTCTTTGCTGATTTCTTTCTTTGATTTTATTGAATTTTTCCTTCTCGCTGCACAGCGCGCCAAAAAGTTTTCGCACACTCTTTAAAGATTTATTGGCACAAACACAACACAACACAACACATAAATCTCAATCTGTCTGGCAAAATTGTGAATTGTGAATTTCGAGAAATGAAATCATTGTGGCAAAATCAAAAATTTAACCGCAAATTAGGCAATAAACAATGGGTTAAAGCGGTCATGGGTTAATACGTTTAAAATCAGCTGACAACCTCACCGGGAAATGAAGAAAAAGGGGCCACAACAACCGAATAAAGGGTTGATCTCGAACCCAAAACATTGCAAATAAACACACACACACACACCACACACACACAACACACACACACACTCACACACACTGTAAAATTGCACAAATTTCAATGGAACACTTTCGATTCGGTTTAAATAAGGTCGTCCTGGGGGTTCCCAACTGTCAGTAACTAGACGAAAATCGTATAAATCAAAATGACTTTCAACATTTACATCAAACTCCTGTAAATCCTTAGGCAAATGTTATGTTAAAGTTAAATTTATAGAGCTCTACCTTTTAAAATAGGAGTATAAATAATATTTGTGTCAATCCTTAGGCAAATGTTTTACTAAAATCATAAAGATATATGATATACTTGCTCGATCTGCTTGATTCTGACTTAGGATGAGTCTAAAGACTTTAGAAGTAGGTATACCAAATTTCAACAAGATATATTTGTGGGAAGATGAGTTCAACGAGGCTGTTGGCGGTGACTGATAAGATTTTTTAACAATGCAATGGAATGAGGCATTTATCAAATGATATGGATAATTATACTCTTAGGCAATTTTTTCATATCATATCGTATTTCAATTTAATTGTACTTAAAAAAAAAATGTAAAATTCCTATTATTACTAAGTTCATGAAAAATCGTATTAATAATAAGACTTTATAGGAAATAAGTATATGTGCTAAATTCTCTCAAACTACAACTTTAATTATCTTTTCAGTTATTAATTTAAAATTGTATGTATTACAATTTAATTTTACTATGTAATTTTCTAATAATATTTTAAATTTTAAAGAAATAAACAAGTTTTTAACTTTGTTTTATTAAGATTTTTTTTATTTATTATCTTATTTGTATTGTATTGTATTTTTTTCTAGTTAAATAAGTATCGCTTTAATTCCTACTATGTATATTTGGCATTTTATTTCTTACCGCAAGTTTTTAATTAAAAATGAATTTATCGAAGAAACAATTTATTTGAATTATTTTTTCAATTGTCACATCCCATATGTTCTTAGTGCGTATCTGTACAATTCACAAAGAAAGTTTCGGTGACATTGCCGAGTGAATTCGCTGCCAGTCCAAATTAGGGTCCATCATCAGATCCGACAGATTGCCCCTAAATTCATTCGAATCGTTGAACCTCATTTGATACCAAATAAGTGCACGCAGTGAATTCACTGAAAAACATCTAATTATAATATATAGTAGACAAAAACGATTGCAATTTAGCTTACTTATTATCAGTAAAATCCAGTCGGAAATTCGTAGCAACATTTTGATATCAATTAAAATGCTGACACTCCTTTTCGGAAATATATCTCAAGGCTTACTGAGCAGCAGTGTTACCAATTTTTGATAACTATCAGTCATGGCATTCTTGAGTAATGTTAAAAAGAAAAAAAAAAAATAAGATTAATGAAAAGTTATACCATTAAGTTTGATTTTTTGTATTAAAACAGCGGGTTTGGTCGTTTTTCGTTAGACAGTTAGAAAAGCAGCTAAGAAATCAAAAAAAAAAAAACGGTAATTTTAAAATGTATTATAATTTACTTTTAAATTATTAATTTGCTGAAATTTGGATAAATTAATTTATTTAAAATCTTAAAGTATTCGTGGAGAACACATGTATTAAGGAAACTTTTTAAGTACAGCACCTTAAAACTCTAGCTAAATGTAGTGTTGAGTAGCGTCATTTTCTAGATGAAGGCCAGAAATTCGGATCCCATGATGAAATCTAGCTTGTTTTCATGCCGCAGGCTAATCAATTACGCAACTTTAGGCAAATGTCAGAGAGGGAAGGTGAAAAGACTGAGAAAAAAAAGGGGTTAGACGCTATACTCAATAAACTTTAAATTTTATTCAAATTTAATTACAGGCATGCATTAATTTTTGGTTCGGGAGTTCTTAGCAAGAACGAAGGGAACCTGATCGCGTTCCCTGTCAAATGTTTGACAAACTTCCACCGATGGATGCGACATTTCTGACGTTTGATGTGCGTGTCCCGTTCTTGGACCTCTTACTCTCCGACCTCTTACACTTTCTTACCTTGCTTTCGATTTGCTCATTTGCATTTGCTCGCTAAGGAAAAAAAGGGGGTGACTTTGCGGTCGGAAAAGCGCGATCGCCAGAAAAGACGCGACGTGAAGCGACATCGCGACGGCCAGCAATTTGAATTTCCACCTTGAATTTATGTGCAACAACAATAACATTAATGTTTGCCCCTTTCCCTCCCTTTTAGACTTTCTTTTCCACGCTAAAAACCCCTTTTCCACGTAAGAATTTGATTTTCTTTAAAAAAAAAACATTTTTAGGTAATTTTCTTAACAATTAAATATGCAAATGCCGCTAAACGTTTAGCGTTTTTTTTTTTTTGTCTTTTTTGAGGCGTTTGTTATTGTCATTTCGCAGATTAGCCCCCGGTGTTATCCATGGCCTCTGGTTATGCCCTTGGTTCTTCTATCTCTACCTTTATCTTTACCTCTACCTCTGCCCTGCCCTGACCGTGTCTTATATATTTATCCAGCTCCGTTGTGACCCTGCAATAGACAATGCCAGAAGTTCAGAGTTGCAGTTTCATTCTTTTAAAGACATTTGCTCTTGGAAAACTCTTTGAATATGTGGATAATGAGCATTCAAAAATATAAGGAAACCTTTTTCAAGGTTGAATTCCAACTTTCATAATGATGCAAATATTTATATACTCCCTTTTTTCTAAACAAATATTTAAAATATATAAATCAAAGGGCTTTAATAAGTATTTTATTTCTCTAAAAGCATTCCTTATATTTGTTTTGAATAAAATATTAGTACACTTATAAATTTTCATTGAAAGTTCTCTCAACTTTTGTAAATTTTTCTATAAATTAATAAATTTCTTAGGAATACAGGGTATCTGTTAGTCGATCAATATAATCAAGTGTTAACAAAACGAATTCACGATAAGAGTAGTTAATACAAGATAAATACGAAGTTGATTTTGGCTCAAGCTTTGTATGCTGTCATCGGCCAGTGTTGGTCAACGTCAGCGCGAATAAAGTTGCAATTGGCAGCCTTGAACAAGTTGGCAACTCCCCTGCAAGTTTGACGCGTGCAATTCGCTGTGACAAATCCGTCAATTGGCAACTTTCTTTCTCTCTCTCTTTCTTTCTTTTTCTGTAATTTTTGACAGTGAACATTTTATAATTTTTTTTGTTTCGTAATTTTGACGATTTTGTTGAACATTTTAATTTTGTGACGTGTCACCGTTTTTTGAAGAAAATGCGAAAATTCTCGAGTCAAAAGTGCGAAACGCCGAACCAGCAAACATTCGAGCCGCAGAATTACGTGCAGCATGTGGCAGGCGATAATTCAGTGCAAGTGGCGCAAGTGCAAGTAAATAATGGTGGGGGGACAATACCGATCACAGGTATATTCCACAATGGCACCTGGTACAATGCACAAACGTTGAATTTTCAAACGTACGAGAGCCAACAAGAGGTAGAAATGGTAGAAGAGGAAGTAGAAGTTGCAGGAGGAGGAGGAGGAGGAGCAGTAGTACAACAAGCAGCGAATGATGGAATACAATATAATGCCGCTTTTAATAATTCTCAACTTTACACATACAGTAATTATATAGGACAACAAGCCACGGCAATCGTGAATGAGCCACAAGCACAGCCGACTTATTACTATCAACCCTACAACTATGCGACGCAGTTGGGTGGCAACCCTACAGCACAGTACGAATATCAGGCTTATCCACAACAAATCATCCAAAATGTCGTGCCACAGCCACAAACTGTTCAAATTGCGCAACAGCCACAGGAGTTACAAATGGGCGCCACCTATTATCAGCCGTATGAAGTGCAACCCTACACTTATCAGGTGCCAGAGTTGCCACCACAGCCACAGCCGCAGCCACAGCCACAGATGCAGCTACAACTACAGCAAGTTCAACTTATGCCGCCACAACAACAACAACAACAACAACATGTTACCCATCAGGCGGTGACGCCCACAATCATCAGTGTCGACGCATTGCGAGATTTATGCGATCCGAGCATCATTGAGATCGATATATCCTCGGCATCGGAGGTCTACATAACCCGGACTCCGATCAAGCTCATCATTACCATCTATCGACAGCGTGGCACCGATAAGCCCGATATGACACAGAAAGTATCGATTAATGGACAACCGCTGAACGATCTCAACTTTAAAGTGAATCCCGAAACGGAATCGCATCAAAATGGAGATCAGGAGAATTGGGAAGGACCCAAGTCGCAAACTGAACAGGTAAATTACAGAGAAAGGGTTTAAGATTTCGATTTAAATTTGTTTTTATTAAATTTCAGGATACTTTGAATAACGACACCATCGAGGAGAATCTGGAAATTTGTGAATCTCTGGATATGGTAAGAAAAAATCAGAAAAATATTCAGAAATATTTATTATCTCTGGTTTAATATTGTGCAAACATTTCATATTTATTTTTTGTCGATTTCCTCTAAATTCCATCCGAATTAAGTTATTTTAAATTTTGTTCGCTCCTTTTATCTAGCATCTACATCATAAGAGCTAGAATCTTCAAATATGGTAGACTGAGACTCACGAAATTTGGACTGCTTTCAGAATATTTTATTAGAATATTTCCGCCTCACATATCGTCAATAATTCCATGAAAACAACAGTTTTGATGTCTTTAATTATTAATTTTATTATTATTAATTTATTTTACATTTTTTTTTATTAATTTATTATGCACATATTTGTTTTTTTTTTTATTTATTATACACAGCTTGAGGTTCCCGAAAACTGTTCAGCTGTGATGGAGCCTTTACAGCTTAAGCCTACCGAAGATCGATCAACTTCAGTTGAATCTTTTGCGCTTGAGGCTCCCGAAAATCATGAAACTTGTGTGGAACCTTTAAAGCTTAAGCCTCCTGAAGAGCCTGAAGAGCCTAAGGCTCCCGAAAATCGAACAACTTCAGTTGAATCTTTTCAGCTTAAGGCTCCCGAAAATCATCAAATTCCTGTGGAGCCTTCGCAACCTATGGCACCTGAAATCACATCAACTTCTGGAGAATCTTTAGAGCTTAAAATTCGACAAGCTTCAATTGAATCTGCACAGAACCAAAGTGCCGAAAATCGTAAGACATCAGTGGAACAATTGACGCCAGGCTTTAAAGCATTTAATGTAATCGATCCATCAACTTTGCTGGAATATTCAGCACAAACAACAGATCGTAAATCAAAGCAGGAAGAAGTTGTTGTCATTGAAATGGAGAAAAATGCTAAACATATTTCGAATATGGAATCAACAAAACCAACCAAAGAAATGGAACAATTTCGAGCCCCACGGCGAATCGTGAATCATCAATCCATTGAACACAATCTCTTCAAGTTGGATGCCATAAGAGCCGATGGCAAATGCGATAAAAATAATAACAATAACCATAACAATAACAATAATAATTCAACAATTGTTGAAGTTGTACGTTTGCTCTCAACAAAATCCAAAACACATAATGCTGATCATGCTACACAAGAGAATCTAAGATCGATGCGTAAGTTTCCTGCTCCGGAAGATTCGGCCAAGATTCCACCACAAGCATCGAAGTTTGCTCAAGAAAATACGATGATAAAGATACAGAAAGGAGCAGGGGTAGCTCCATCACCGACCCAGCTATCTCGAGAAAATATAAATCTTTCTGATGAAAAGTCTGAGCTACAAAATTCAAAAATAACTGCCGAAGAAAATGAACCGAAGACAATCAACGAGAATCTAGAAATTGTTGCATATGCTTCCGAAATAATCGAAGATGTTCTACCGGATGCTTGTCCAATTCAAGACTCCAAATTAGCTCAAGTAATTCTGGGAAAAGTGCCTTTAGATTCGAAGTTAATTTCCGTAGATAAGCCAAAAATCTCTTCAGCTGCTCCAGAAACTGCTAAAGGGGAATCCCAATTACATTGCCATTTGGCTACACAGAAAGAAACTACAGAGACTGAAACAATTTCGAAACCTAAAACATTTAAAGAGATTATATCGAAGGCGCTGGCCCAACCAACTGTAAGAAAACCAAAAGCTGTTAAAAAGCAAGTGATATTTTCAACAGCTTTTCCGATAACACCGGAGAATCCAGGGAGTTCTTCATCATCCAAACAGAAAATAATTCAACCCACAGCAACTCCGAATATATCCAAAAATAAACCAACTTCTGCATCTCAATCAAACATCAATCAAATACAAACTAATCAAGAAAATTCCAAAATCTCAACTGCTCCCAAAATATGCTCGTATAAACCAGCACAGGCATCTCAATCAAACATCAATCAGACCACTGCTACTAGTCAAGAAACTTCAAAGACTTCAGCTGCTCCAAATAATTCCAAAGATAAAACTACGCATGCCCCTCAATCCCACATCAATCAAGCAATCAATAGTCAAGATAATTTTAAGACCACAACTGCTTCAAACATATCCATAGTTAAATCAGTGCAGGCATTTCAATCAACCGTCAATCAGACAACTAGTCAAGATATTTTGAAAACAACAACTGATCTAAAAACTTCAAATATTTCTATAGATAAGCCATTTCAATCAGCCGTCAATCCGGAATTAACTAGTCAAGATATTTTCAAGAATACAGCTGTTACAGAAACTCCAATTATATCTATAGATAAACCATTTCAACCAACTGTTAATCAAGAAACAATTAATCAAGATGTCTTGAAGACGAAAACTGCTTCAAAAACTCCAAATATATCCAAAGATAAACCAGTGCAGGTACTTCCATCATCGATCTATCAAGCAACAACTAGTCAAGACAATTTTAAGGCAACAACTGCTTCTAACATTATATCTATAGATAAACCAATTCAATCATGCGTCAATCAAGCAACAACTGCTCCAAAACAAGATATTTTCAAGGCAACAACTGCTTCTAACATTATATCTAAAGATAAACCAATTCAATCAACCGTCAATCAAACAACAACTGCTTCTAACATTATATCTAAAGATAAACCAATTCAATCAACCGTCAATCAAGCAACAACTGCTTCAAAAATTATATTTAAAGATAAACCAATTCAATCAACCGTCAATCAAGCAACTGCTCCAAAACAAGATATTTTCAAGGCAACAACTGCTTCAAAAATTATATCTATAGATAAACCAATTCAATCAACCGTCAATCAAGCAAAAACTACTTCAAAAATTATATTTAAAGATAAACCAATTCAATCAACCGTCAATCAAGCAACAACTGCTCCAAAACAAGATATTTTCAAGGCAACAACTGCTTCAAAAATTATATCTATAGATAAACCAATTCAATCAACCGTCAATCAAGCAAAAACTACTTCAAAAATTATATTTAAAGATAAACCAATTCAATCAACCGTCAATCAAGCAACTGCTCCAAAACAAGATATTTTCAAGGCAACAACTGCTTCAAAAATTGTATCTATAGATAAACCAATTCAATCAACCCTCAATCAAGTAACAACTGCTCCAAAGATTATATCTAAGGATCAACCAATTCAATCAACCGTCAATCAAGCAACAACTGCTCCAAAAGAAGATCACGTAGCTCCATTAAAAGAACAGGTAGCTAAAAAACCAGGTAACTCCAAACACACTCCGAAGTCCGCACCAAAACAGAAGCGAGGCAAAATAGATGCTTTAATTATCGACTCGATCCCCAAAGAACCGGAGTCCATTCAACCATTTGGCAATAATCAACAGCGCAATTCCAAAAAGCAAAACAACAAACTGAGCAAATTGGAACGCAAGGCTATACGGCGCGAGGTGAAACAGTCGCAGATCGAACAACTTCAGGTTACCGGGAAGATAGAAGAGGGAAAGATGGTCAAGCCCGAGAAGAAGGAATCTGAGGGGAAGCAATCGATTGACAATCAATCCAAAGAGAAGCAAAGCGATGGAAGCGAAAAAAAAGACAAAGAAGCTGGTTCAGGCGAGGATTCGGACTCTTCGATAGATTCACAGATCGTGTGTCCATTACTGAAGGCCGTTCAAGATCCGCAGCTGCGTCGCACTCTCGTTCGAATCATAAAAAAACTTAATTGTCTTTAGGTTTGATATCAAATTTATTCCAATGTGCCTTTTAATTCAAATAAATAAATAAAAAAAATCGATTTTTCAAGTCAAATTTCGAATTTTTTACCAGTGAATGGGTTAAAAACGGTCATAACTCGGCTATTTTAAACGCGATGCTGCTGAAATTGTAATACAAATTAGCATGATTGCTTCCAACTAGTTATATACATAGATATTTTCCTAGCAAGTATGTATGTAGAGTCATAACTTAGGATATATTTGAGTTATTCACAGTTCGAAGCAAATGTAAATCTCGTTCCCAAACTGCTTCAAAAGAATTTCCGAATTGGTTCAATTGTGTGTGTTTTAAAAGGAGTTTAAGCTGCTTAAAGTGATGAAATTTGGTATGTCGACTGCTTGGTTGGTTATTGATTGATCCCCAGTGACAAATGCCGATTTGAATGGCCGCAGGAGTCGCAAGACTGTCCCAGGGTTCATCAGGTGTGGCTGGACTAATTAAGTGTCGAAAGGATTAACAACGCCTACTGTTCGGCTTGTCTATTGATTTACGATCCTTTTGAGCTGGAAAATAAAAACTACCTGCTCATTAGCATAAACAGGCTGAGCCTGTGCGTGTGGCAATGCTTGTATTCACATTCATTCATTCGTATTCACATTCATTCATTCCATTCCATTCCATTCAGTGTTGTCTGCTGATCTGGACATATTCTAATTCTAATCCTTTGGCTTAGCCTCATTGAAATGTTGCTTTCGTATTGCAACAGCTTGTGACAATCTTGCGACAATCTTGCTCGACAAACGATGCCCCAGGAAAGGTGTTGAAAATCCTTTCCTTTGCGATATGCTGGCCCGAACTGCAGCTGTGCGGATGGACTTTACTTACAAACGCATTTTGCATAGATGCAGATACATTTGTAGTTGGCTTAGAATCAGCGTCATTGTTCTAAAGATCTCAGATCTAAGATAGACAATATCCGTTCCACTGTGTCTTTAATCCCAACTCAAACTGACATAAGCAACTGCTAGAAGCTGTTTTATTTCAACTAAAATTTCTTCATATTATAGTAGTTTAGTTTTTTGACTGCATTTCGTTTGAATAAGTATTTAAATTCTAGCTCACAACTGTTTCTTTTTTCATAAAATTTGGTATAGACTTAAAGCAAACTAAAATGAAGTCAAATCAGTTGCTAATTTAATATAATATCATGTGGTTGTCATAACTTTAAAGTTATACAAATTTGTGCATTCTTTGTAGGTATATTATCTGTATGGTAGACAACCTATGGGAACTCAGCTCTCAGTGAAGCTACACTAATGTAATTTGGTATATCTGTGTCTTTCTTTGATAGAAAACACATATGTATGTTGAAACTGAGCCGATCGGCTTACTATTTCACATAGCTTTCATAGGAACAATCGGTCAAAAAGTAACAAGTTTCTTGCTTATTACTAAGATGTTGACCAAATTTGACTTAGCTAAAAATAGATAAAGTTGTAAATGTAATTCTTTCAACAAATTTTAATTTAATATACTAGAAGAATCGATCAAAATTATTTTCATATCGTACCATTTTATTTAGAAGTTTTAATATTATTATCTAAAAAACTTCTACATTAAATTAATTGTACTGAAATACAGGCACGAACGAAAACGAACGTTTTACTATTTGCTGTTCGCAATTCCGATCGAAATAGGCTTGTTTTTACTTTTCGAACTGGGTTTCGAAAACGTTTCGAAAATTCGTTTTAAGTAGTTCTGGTTGAATATAGCAGGCAGAAGGTAAATTTGACTAAAACATCGCTGTTCGAATTTGGATGTTCAATTGAAGCAACTCAGCAGCTTTGGCCTGCGTGAGTTGGTATCGATTTCAAAAGGTAAAGTGGAATTCAGAACAGCTCGGTTTCGTTTTTAATAAAATATTTGTTTGATGCTTTTAAACAAATTTTTTTTTAAAAATACTTTAACTATTTAAAGGTCAAGTAGTAATGTTAAATGGTTCTTAAAATATTCAACATTTTTATAATTTTCAGTTAAAAATTGTATTTTAATGCTTTAAATGGCATTTATTTTCAAATCCGACAACTCTACAGCACACGTTTTGAAAACGACAATTATTGTCGATTTTCAGAATTCGGAACAGCAGTCAACTCGTTTTGTGGCAAATCGACTCGTTTTCGGAATTCGGAACAGGCCCGATTATATGTAAATCAAAGTAATATCGGAAATATGATATTAAAATACTGAGGGCCAATGAACTTAGCAAGTTAAAAGGAAGATTAAAGACTCAATTTCCAATAAGACTCCACATTTTAAATAGTTTCCTCTAGACTAAGTAAGAACTTGTCGGGGGTTTTAGCTGAATTTGAAGTGGACTGTCAGCTGCGATGGTCACGTGGACGTTTACCCAGTTTTGAGCTGCAAGTTGCAAGTCGCAACCTCAATTTGGGCACATCAAACGGGCGACTAACTCATCTAATTGGCCCGAACCGAAAGGAGTCCCCACGGGAGAGACCTTTTAGCTTGACCATAGCGCTACTTTTAGGCCTTATCGCGGACTTATCGCTAATTGTCATCTAAGTTGTACTTTTTGTTTAGTTTTTTTTTGACTGAGTCATGTCACATGTTGTCACGAGTACATCGAGTACATATGTATATAGTTGGAACGATCTTAAGTGCACAAAAGAACAACTAAGAAAAACATAAGTAGCAAGTAGGAAAAACTCACGCGTATCGATGTCGGAAAAACAGAAAGTCACAGAGTGAGAGAGAGAGAGAGAGAGAGAGGGGAGTAGATTTTCTTTTAATTTTTTTTTTTTTGGTTATTTGGAAAAGAGGGCGCGTCTCGATGTTGATTCTGACGCCCGAAATCGAACCCTTTCAAATTTATTGCTCAATTTATATTTGCTTAGACTGCCAATAGTTCAATAATTCATAATGAAACGTACGAATGAGGAAAAAAAAGCTATATATACACGTATATATAAACTATCATATGTCGTGTGAGATTTGCATAAATGGCATTTGCATATGTCTCCGGGCTCTGAGTCTGATTCTGATTCCGTTTCTGGGCTGGGTGCTCCGTCTTCGTCTCAGTGTCCTCCTCCCCAGGCAGCTGTCGTCCTACGTTTCTCTCTTTCCTTCCTCCCTTTCTCGTTTTCTCCTTCTCGGAGCCTCTTTGGCGCGCGAAAGGTGTGAGCGCATGTAATAGAAAGATGCAAATGAAAATGTTGGTTATGGAAATGTGGAAATGTTAATAGAAATCATGAAAATGGTAATGGAAACTCCCTAGACGACACGTCCACTGTTTTTGTTTTTCCCATCTTGTTGTGATATGTAAGTTGATATATGATATTTGATTTTTGGCCGTCGTCGTTTTTGCCTTTCGGCTCTTGGCTCTTGGGTCTTGGCAGTGTCGACTTCAACATCAACTCCAATTACGAGTACTCCTACCTACAATACCTTTTCTGAAGAGGCGGCTTCCCTCTAATTTTTAAACCCTGTACTTAAAATGTAGTAGGAAAAGATGTGAGACGGCAAACTTTGTGTGTATGTGAATTTCGGTGTATACTAAGCATATTTAAATCATATCATATCATGTCTTTCTATTTCATAGACCCTGTACTTAAAGGGTCTATTAGGTTTAAAACAAAGAACCAAACTTGGTATGTATGTAGATTTCTCTGTATTCTAAGCATATTAATATTATATCACATCATGTTACTCTACTTCTTAGACCCTGTATTGAAAAAGTACAAGCAGTCTATCAAGCTTATATAAATTAAGCACCCTTCGTGCTGCTTTCGTCACTAGCGCGGATTGTAAATTTCCGCAGTGATTGTAAATTCCCGTGTATTCTAAACATATTAAGTGTGTTTTAACATTTTTCAGCGCTTCTTAACGCCTCCGCAAATCGATAAAAAAATAATTACAAGAGCAAAATACAAGCTAGATTCTTGAAATTTGACACACATGATAAATATTGTGATCCCGATGTGTCCTGAGATCGGATAATTAAATCGGAAGTTATTCAGAATTTTAGAAAAATTTTAACAGGTTCGGGTTAAAAAATTTGTATGCAACCAATTTGAATTCGATCATTAAGATTTCCTTAAACTTTTACAAAAGCTGCTTTTTAATGATCAAGTACAGGGTCTGCCACAGTTCGCTCAACTGTAACATTTCCTAATATTCCTTTTTTTAGCACATAGTTTTTAGCAAACAGCTGCCTTAATTTGAGCTCAGTCTATGCAAAATAGTTAAAGTCTCGCCAAAGGTCGCTTAGTCAGGCCCATCGGCTTAGTCTCTGCCATATGCAGGGTCAACGAAGCGTAGCACACGACAACCCTGCTACCGTGCAACCCTGCTGACACCCTACTGTACAGTGTAGTGTCCGATTGTCTCCCAGCACTTCACATTTTTTTTTCTTTCCATTTTGTTTGAAAGTGCATTGTAAATTTGTTTGCGAAATCAATTCGAAAAAAATGAAATGTCACCCTCGATCACATTGGGGGTTATCTATGGGTAACCCTTTTATATATATATGTATTTTTTTTTGTTGTATTCATTTTTCTTCTGGTTCTTGCAAGGCGTTGAGCTACGTGCATTTTCTTCATTAGCGCAAATGCGGAAAATTGCAAAGGATTCAAATTTTAAATCCATCGCTCTCATCTCTGACTGACGTCATTTAAATTTTTGCGCACTTCAAGCGATTGCATTTTTTCAGGGGATAGTGGGTAGGATCAGGGGTAAGGGCAGGGGCAGGGGTAAGCTGTTTTCTTTTCTCTCACGGCTCTGCCCGCAAATCCTATCGAAAGGGTTTTCCTCTGTCAAGTGAGCCGCACTTAATGAACTGTAGCAAAGATCAAGGAAACTACGAGTATCTCTCCCCTTTCCCTTTACTTCCTACGTGATCTTTAAATTTCTAGTTCGACAGCTTGCAATTGTTATAATAATATTTTTCAGTGCCATGACAGTCTAAGGGTAGTGCAAAAAAAAACGATCTTGAATCCAGGCCCATAGATTTGCATTAATGATATGCGCACAATGATGTGCCACATTTATCAATTGTCTTTCCTCTCTCTGTCTCTCTCTTTATCTGTCTTTCCCTTACAGAAAAGGTGTCTGCAAAAATGCTATCTGAGCAATTATGGCAGCCCGATGATGCATGATGATGACATACGTGATTCTCCATACGAATTATTCACATACTTTATGCACAAAAGACATATGCAGATCAGCGCGCGAAGATCACACAAAGTTTTTCTTTGATTGATTATCATTTTTCAAAAAAACCTTAGGGCTCTCCATTTTTCTAGATATCACAGACAACAGTTCAATTAATATTTTTATTAATTATAAACGAGTTTAAATTTCTATTTGTAGTTTGATATTTTAAGTAACTTTTGTATAGATATAGACAAAGTTTCTTTGATTGATTATCATTTTTTAAAAAACCTGAAGGCACCCTATTTTTCAATTAAAGTTTTTATTAATTTAAAAAAATTGAATTTTCTAGTTTTCTTGTCTGATATTTTAAGAATAAATGAAGTATATGTATGTAGAAATGAATATAGAAAGCACAGGGATTCAATTGAATAGAAAGAAACCTAGCAATATTTAACATATATTTTTATATATAATGTTTAATTGAAGTGATTATTTTAGATATGTAAGATTAATTGATATAATTTTTAAACGAATTTCAGTCACTATCATAATTTTTGTCATTCTTTTTCTTCTATTTTTAATATTATAAGTCAGCTTTTTAAGAGATAGAACCTTTTTCTTTGTTTATAGTATAAAAAAACTTAAACTTTTATTATACTAAACTGTTTGTTTATCATGGACTCAATTTTATTTATTTTTTAATATATGGGAAACAAAATAATTACATAATTCATATGCATTTTTATTTTTTTTATATTGATATATCGTTATTGTGTGAGGTTTCTTCAGAAAAATCATAAAATAATAAATCATAATTCTAACATAATCCTAAGTTTGATTTTCTTACAAAATAACGAATTGTTTTTTAACTAAAAATTTGTCAACTAAAATTAAATTGTGAATAAAGTTTTGTACTTTGGAATCTTTTCCAGAGTTAAAGTCTTTTACAGTTGTCTAATGATTGTATTTTCAGCTGTTGTTTTGAAATATGTTTTACTTTCTAGCTAGGGTCAATTGGTCAATTGGTCGATAGGTCATTGAGCCAGTTTGTTGTGACCTTTACACCTGCTGTCGAGTTCTGGCCATGATGATGAGTGGTTGGAGCTGCAAATAACATGTTATACCCTGTATTTAATTCGGTCTGTCTTTTCTTTCTCGCTCGACTTTTCGAGTGCGGGATGCGTCACATAATTGTGGGTCAAAAGGAAAGCAAAAAGAGAACAGACGACAGGTTGTTTAACAGTTCTCGCCAAAATTGATGGCACGCAGTTAACAGGTGAAGTTTGTGAAGTCTGATCCTTGTTTTTGAATTGAGCTGAGTTCGTTGAGGGATACGGCTTGTTAGAGCCTTGCATCGGCATCTAGGATCCTATGATCCTGTGAGACTTGGACATGCATACTTAGCGCCTCGACGCTCGTCCATCTTCAAATTTCTCTTTGGGCATTATTAGTGATACAACCCGCACGAATTCGAAAACGAATTCGAACAGGACATGCCAATCGAAAGGACACTCTTGACATGACAACATAACGGTTCAGGCTACATTGTTGCAGCTCGCGAGAACGCCCTGCATGTAATACCCTGTAATCGAGAAGGGTGAAAAAGGTGACCTGACTTTAACATTCATTAATGTCTTTCTTTATTAAAACAAAAATTGTAATTGTTTTTTTTCTCGATTTACTGGTTCATTTTTTTAAAGTAGAAATTTTCAAGATAAAATAAATTTGAACTCATATAATTTTTAGTTAAAATATTTAAAGCTAAAAAATGTTATGTGGTTGATTTTATGATTATATGTAATCTTAAAATTTCCCATTTTTTTACTTATGCGTGAAAGATGACAAAATACAAATTCAAACATAACTGCTTGTTAAGAATATTTAAGGAAAAATGTATATTTTATCTAAGTTAATTTTTAATTTTTTTTTTTTATCGTTTTAGGCAGTTTTTAATTCGTCTGATTTGATTAAAGCATATTTTAAAATTGAATTTAAAAACTATAAACAACTATAAAACAGCTCCCAATATGTATGATGTTGCATAGACTCACGAAAACATTCAAAACCTTTTTTGTTAGAGACATATAATAATATGTTTTTTCTTTAAGATTTTTTAGAAATTTAATAATCATATTACAGTTTGAGTTTTTAAGCTAGAATCATGAAATTTTGTATATGCTTAACTAAGAATGTTAGATTTGTCTACCTAAAATTTCATGACATTCTAAAATCAACTTAACGAGTTATCTAAAATATAATACATACATATTTTAATAACAAAACATTGTGTTGTATCAATTTGCAGGGTAGCTGCTTGTCGAGTGAGATTCTTTTTGTGTTTTTGCACATGTTTAGACATTTGCACGGCCTGACGTTGACTTGCTGACGAATGCAGACAGTCCACAGCAGACAGGATCATGCAGGACCAACAAAGCCCGTCCCAGGTCCTTCGGGGGTCGATGCTACGTATACTTTTTTTTTTTTTTTTTTTGCCTGTTTTCATTGTTTTCGCCAGTTGTTGTTGGTGTTGTCAGTTTTTGCAACTGTTTCGCCAGCGAATCGATGTCCAGGGCGATAAGCGGCGAGGCACGCGTGCGTGGACGGCGTTTCAAGCGGGCGGCGGGTTCCCAAAGGGAAACCTGAAGAGAGAAAAGCGAAAAGCGACAAGCGAAAAGAGAGAAAAAAGTGCGGGTCGAAAGGTGCGTTAAGTGTCAATCGACTCGAATCGCAGACTGTGAATCGACTTTTGTCACTAGCAACAAAATCAAGCGGGTGCACTAAGTGTCCATATGTGTGTCGTGTGTGTGTGTAGTGCCGTGTGTAGTGTGTGTATTTATTGGGTTTTTGCTGTTTCAATTTACAACTTTTGGGCACTCGACACGAACGTTTAAATCGCAATTAGAGTCGAGGAGTGTGCCCGCTTTTAATGGACCATTTTCCACTTTTCCACATTTCCAAACAATTTTCACATTTTCCGTTTGTCGCCAAACAAAAGTGTGCCATCAAATGGGTTTTCAATTCAATTCAATCCGAAAAATAAAAGAGATCATCATTGTATTGTTCCCAATAGTAATAATCACACTCACTCTATTAACTGCTTCTTCTTCTTGCTCCTGAATTTTCCCCTGAGTTTTGAAGTGTCTGCGAATTGTAGGGGCGTTTTTCATAGACTTCAATTGATCTAAACTGAATTGAGTTGCCAAATGTCGCTGTGAATTACTTTATAAGTACACGTATCTATTGTTTTTTTTTACTTCTAGTATAAAAGTATTACATAGTTGATAACTGCATTTTTAATTGATGTAAAGCACATTTATATCAGGTTCTGTTTGGAAGATTTCCTGAAATACTTTCAAATTTTCGGTGTAGTATTTAAAAACGCGGATTATAGTAGACAAACAGTGTTGTTAAATGAGAACATTTACTCTAGAAATTCAAAAAATTTTGAAAACTACTTTTTTAAAGAATTAACGAAATAAGTATGGTAATTATTCTACAAATTGATATTTAAATAAAAATAATTTATTAAATTAACTTTATTAAATATCCTTGTAGTTGGAAATACTTTAATGTTTACAGTACTTAGCTTTATTTTAGATGGTATCCATCTAATATGAAGAACGTTAAGAACCTGGTTTCCCACAAGATCTAAAACCGTTTCAGTTTCAATTTAAATCAAATTAAAAAACTGCCTGTTAAATGAGACGGCAAGTTGAGAATCGAGAGTCGAGTTGAGACTTGAGTCGAGAGTCGCATCAGTGACATTGACAATGAGAATGACAATGACACGGGGAACAAAGGGACCATCATTAGAGAACCAGATAATAATTGTGCAACTGCCCAAAACAAGTACAACAGAACATAAATAGAAACAGCAACACAAACAGTAGAAAAAAAAGAAACATGAAGAACAAAAAAGAAAGGCGAACGCATAAAAAACAATGATGTATGCGGCGGGGTAACCTTTTGAAGAGAGTTCAGTTCCTGTGATTTGCCTTTCTCTTCGCATGGGTCCGGGAAAAAACATTCGCGGACCGTTGACCAGACCCGGAAACAGTTTGTTGTTGGCTGGGAAAAGGGTATGACAGGGCGGGAAAAAGTGGAACAAGTTCGAAATACCTGTAGAGCATATACATAAATTTTGTATTTTTGATTTGGACTATGATGATGAGGATGATGATGATGACCGAGCTGACCTTTTGACAATTGTGACCTTCCATCAATGTCCAGACATATCACATCATAAGGTACTTATATCTATAAGTACTTTACAGTTCCTTCACTCATACAACAGATGTCTCTTCTCCTTCTCTCGGTTGTGTCTCTTTTTTTACGCTCTACTGGGCAATTACCCTGGGATATGTCCAACTGCTCGACAAACTCGAGCATAAATACTTACATATATCCCAAAACATAAAAGACAGCGAGGGCTGTGAAAAGTGTTAACGCTTTAGTTAGCCCATCTTCACTGGGCCATTGGCCATTGGCAAGACAAGATTAAGACAAGGGCTGACCACTCACTGGGCTATTTACATAACCCTCCAATGTTATGACAGCTCATTTAACGCCGAGCCAATTATAAAAACTGTCCCAAGATGCCCGAAACTTGACCAACTCCTTTGGGCTAATGAGGCACAGTTCAGCTCAAGTAATACGTCTACTCACTCATGTTAACTGAAATGCCCAAAGTGATCGCAAACTATTACAATTTGTCGGCTATGGGAACTTGAATCCAGTTTATTTACCTAATTTAACTAGATAATTGGACTACAACTCAGCAGGAGATTCGAAAAAACAACGAAATCTTAGAGATTTTCGGGTTTTTGCTTAAGTAAGAACTCGTTATCTATTATTTGAAAAAAATAATTAGTTCTATGTGAGAAAAATGTCAGTTTAAAGATAATGTCTCGTAAAAATGCGTCGATAAACAAACATTTTTAAAATAATTGTGGTAATACATTTCTTAATTATAAGATTGTGTTTTTTTTTTTGTCAATTTTATTAGTTTTATTATTATTTTCTATCTTACATACATTACAATAATATTTTACGTAGATCTCATGCTTATAAATTTCCATCTGAAGGTTTACATTTCACTAACCAGATCTTAAAATCTGATTATTATATTAATAAAAACAAATTACAGTTTACCTTCTGAAAGACTTTTGTATTTCAGAGCATCTTTTTACTTTGCTACATTTTAACTCAAAGATATAAAACATGTTCCGGAAATAGAAATCTCCAATTTCATTGTTTTTATATCTAAATGTAAATCTCTAGTTGTCTTTAATCTTTTTCTTTACGTAACTCTTTAAATCTGTATAATCTTTTAATCATTCTCTAGATTTATGTCTTCTAGCTCTCGGCTTACTAATATAAAATTTTTTCTTGACTTTTCTCAATTATATTCGATTGTTTCGACTCTGGCCACAATCTTCCCCGACTGCATGCAAGTTCTCCAGGCCAAATACTTCGTAAGACCAATAAACTTGGCCCACATAATATCATTATTCCCGTCTCTCTTATTTTCTACTCATTCTTGGGAGTTATCAAAGCATAAAAACGCCCATTATAAACCCCAGACGCTGTGGGAAAGACTTGTTCCTGGACACGAAACTGGGAATGGAGAGAGGGGAAAGGTGTGCCGGGGAACGGGGAACGGGAAACGGGGAAAGTGAATGTGGCCCGTGTTTTCCTTATGGAGTGGAGTGGAATGGAACTTGAAGACCATCTTAAAGGCCATGCGCCACGCATCGTTGGACTTTCAAGAGGTTGTTTGGCATTTGCATTAAATGCTGGTTACTTCCTTCACTCCGACTCCGACTCCGACTCATTTGTGGTTTAAGCAAAGTCGTCATAAAAATTATGAACAACTGTGGGAATGCCCCAGGAGAGAGAACTGAACTCGTCTCATTCCCGAACCCAGCGAAACAATTTCCATAATTTAATTGCATACTTTTTATTCGTCGAACAAAAAAACTCTTAGGCTAATAAAAAAAATTGTGGTAAAAAAAATGGATGTGTATATCTATATAATCGTTGATATGGATATCTATAAAGTCCAGATTTATCTGCTCCATCAGCTGTCGTCAGTTAGGGAGAAGCTCAGACGCCGCTTGGTGGCATCTCTGGCCTCGTTGTGCATCCAAATCGCATCCAGTTTGCAAGACGCCTCCAACTCCTCATCGCCCAGTCCTAGTCCCGATCCCAATCCCAATCCCAGCTCCTCTTCCAGCTCACAGTCGCTCGTCGAGTTGTGTCCGCTGTCGGGGCTGATGTGACGCTGCTTGGAACGGGAGAGGGATTGGGGATGGGATTGGGATTGAGAGTGGCAGCTGGAGCGGGGTGGCAGCTTATGGGCGGAGCGGGAGGCGGCTGCCAGCAGCTTCTGTGCCGACTGCCTCACGCTCGACGAGATCTTCGTGGTGATCTTCCTCTTGCGTCGCACGACGCGTTGCCTCCTCAGCTGCAGGGAACGCCGCTTGCCCCCCACTCCCACTGCTGATCCCACTGCTGATCCCGGACCCGATCCTGGCTGTGGTGAGCGCACCTCCCGCTCCTCGTAGACATCGGGACTGGGATTCGAAGAAGGAGCTGCAGCTGGAGAGGATTGCCAGTACTCGCAGAGATCGCTGGCAGGATCGAAGGCAGGACGATAAGTGGGTGAGTGGGTGACTCCTGTCGAGATGAGACGCTGCTGGGGACGTTGACTCCTCACTCGACTCCTAATCCGACCTCCTCCCACTCCCACTCCCACTCCCCCTCCTATTCCTCTTCCCCTTCCCGCTCCTGGTGCCTTTCGCGTGCTCTCCAGAATGGCATCGATCATCCGCTCCAGGGTCACATCCCCCATTTGGCTGGAACTGAGAGTGGACTCGGTGGGGGCGTGGCTGAGGGGGCGGGGACGGGGAATCTCCTTCTGTTCCTGTTCCTGTCCACTTCCAGTTCCAGTTGCTGTTCCAAGTAACGGGGCTTCTCGAAGTAGCTGTCGGGGATTCCCATGCCACGCAGAGCGAGCAGAGGTCCTGGAATGATCTGGTGGTTGTTGTTGTTGTTGTTGTTTATCCTGGAACTGGAACCGGAGCTGTAGCTGTAACTGGGCGAATATTCCGCCTCGAAGGTGGGCAGCGTGGAGGCATAAGCCGTTGCCGCCTTCGCCTGCGACTGCGACTGTGAAGTGGGCGTGGTCATCTGCATCTGCAGTGGCGACATGATGTTGCTCAAATCCCTGAGCAGCGGCGTCTCTCTTCCTCTTCCTGTTCCCCTCCCTGTCCCTCTCTCTGCCCGTGTCCTGGCCAAGGGGGAGGAGGCAGCGGGCAACGGAGTGGAGGTCAATTGATTCTCCTTTCCCTTCAACATGTGGCAACCAGGTGGCAACATCGAGTGTCGCCTCACGGTGGGCGTGGCACTTGGAATGGGCGTCGGGCAGAGGGAAGGGGTAGGGAAAGGACAAGGGCAAGGCGAGGGAGAAGGGGAAGGAGGAGAGGCATTGAATTTGCCTGATCCCAGATTCGCGTCCAGGTAAGAAGGACGCGGCTGGTTGACAGCCCACTTGAGCATCTTCTCTCTTTTTTTTATGTTATCTGTTGTTCTTCTCTTTCTGTCTCTCTTGTTGTCGTTGTTGTTGTTGTGGGTGTCTGCAAGTGCGGGAGGAAGCAAAGTTGTTCGGTTAGTTTTAAGCCGCTAAATCACATATAGTGTGTTTGTGTGTGTGTGTTCGCGCATTCCAGGGCCATGGATTTTTAGCCTTTTTATCGGCACTCAGTTTTTAGTTGCTGGGCGAGTTTTTGGCGCGCTTTTCGCGGCTACTTTTTGACTCTCGCACCATATACGGAAAAATGTATATGTGTATATTTATATGTGTTTTCGGTATTTATTCTGCTGTTAAATCAGCGAAGCAGCAAAAATGAAATCAGAACAAGAACAAGAATTCTGTTCTGTTTTTTTTGAGACGCCTCCCGCTGCCGCAGGCATTGGCATCCCCCTTTCCATGCAATTAAGTTCCCGATGGGTATGCGAAATACCCCTGGAAATAGCACTGGAAATTGCATTGAATTTGATATGCACAATTACATTGTAGGAATGCAAATACACACACACACACACACATACAATGTAACAAGGAATTCAAAAGCTCCTGCTGAGCTTTCATAGTCCGGTTTATTTTGTTCAACACTTCTTATTACCTTTTGCACAAGTGATGTGTCACCAATAAAAAAAATAAAATAATATTTCGATATATTTGCAATTTCAATGCGTATAAATCCGACTTCGCGTTTGAATTTAGTACGTTTTTTTGTTTTCGAAGCGCTGCAATGCGAAGGACGTGCGCACGGTTTGACTTGCGTTTGCTGACTGATTTGAGGCAGAGACCGGCGCTCGTTTAGCTGCGCGCACTGAGAACGAAAAGCAGCAGCAAACATGTTGCGCGACTGCCGAGAGAGCGAGAGTGAGAGCATGCGCAGCGCAGAGCGCAACTGCAACAGTGTTTCAAATTGAAAGTTTTAATGCAGGCGTAGGACACGTATGCAAGCAAGGTAATTCATTCAATAAGAGAGTGAGAGAGTGCTGCTGAGAGCGTGCGTGCGGCATTGCAAATGAGAGACAGAAGTGTGTGGGAGTGGAGGTGGGGGTGGCATTGTCTTGGAAGTAACAAGTAAAGTATAACGGCAATAAATGCAGCAACATTTCCGCTTAAGCAAGTCGGGAAGAATAAAACGTGTGTATTAACAGTAAGTTAGTATAAGCAATTAGAATATCGACTGTTTATTAAATTATTTAGGCTCAGCAGGAGTAATCCTAAATTAAGTTTAACAAATTTAGAATACCGAATACTTTTAATATCCACGTTTATACGACAAGTAAAGTCGCTTTAAATGAAATACAAAATTCCACAGCATTTATTTCTCTTTGAAGTCGCTTGAATTTGTATACTAACAAAATAAGTCAGTCCAAGCTTTTTTTTTCAGTTTTTCAATTTCTTTTGCCCTGCATTTTTTAGTTGAATTTTCTCATAATCGTTGACTTTTTTTCTTTCCTGTTTTTTAGGTTCTTTAAATTTTTTTCTAGATTTAATTTTCTTTGTTCTGTGAATCTTACAAAAATTCGGTTAAATTAGACTTAGCTGCCTTATAAACCTCTTAAATGTTAGAGCTTTCAGGCCGAAATGGAAGAGTTGGAAGAGCATGGAATGCAGTATAAGAGCGCTTTTACTTATCTTATACTCTACATATACAATACATATGTATGTACATACATACATTTGTATATGCAGTTAAATTCCATGCTTTCAAGATATATCAGATTTCTTTATGCTGTCCCTTTCTTTGCCATTTTCTATTTACATTAAGTGGCCAAAACAGTTGCCAAAAAAAAAAATCCAATAACAATACAAACTCACACAGCTGGTCAGCGTACTTACTTAGTTGAATGGCAACGGTAAAGGTATCGTGCGATCTATGTATCTGGATATCAGTAGTCTACTATCTCTGTGTGTGTGTGTGTGCGTGTGTGTGTGTGTGTGTGTTTAGCTGCGCCAGCTGCTCCTTTGCTTCTTACGCCACAAAACATAATTTTCAATTACCTTTCTCGCAGCGTGTGGCGTCCTTTCACCTTGGAATTTTCGCCAAGAAAAGAACAACACACACACACACACACACACTAACACACGCACACAACAGACCTTTAGCTGATTGTTTATGGGACAAGCGCCTCTGCCGCAGTCGCTGCTGCTGCTGTCGCTGTCAGGCTGAGAAAATGGAAAATGTTGTGGAAAATTGTGCAATTGTTTTGCAATTTATTGGTGAAAGGGAAAAAAGATCCCAACTCGTCTTGTGTTTTTTTCGGAAACCAACTTCCTGCGCTGCTGCTGCTGCTGCCAACGCCAACGCCAACTGCGACGTCGACGTCGATGTGCAACATTTTTTTTAGTCTTTTCATTCAACTTCGTTTTAAAGCGCAAATTTATGTGACTCAAGAATCTGGAGCTGGACTTGAGGAATTTCAACTCTAGGATCGACAGCTGTGCGGCAACTCTAAAGAAAGAGACGGATAATACTATGGATGAGAGAGAGAGAGACAGCAAATATTTATATTTATTGGCAAAAATGTTCTAAACGAAAATTTATTATTTGTTGTCTTGTGCGAAAATTGTATTTTTGTTCAGGATTTCAGTTTTTGTAATACTCTCAGGAGTATTTCCGGATGTGGACCACACCGAGTAAACCATAAATCCAATTTAATGGGATTTACCCCATTGTATGTATGATATGAACAACAATTAACACTATAGTTTATTATGTATTTTGCGAGCTGTCCACAGGAAGTTGCTTAAAATTGACATCAAATGACAGTATTATTATCTAAAACTCAAAAGGGTGTTGAAATGATCTCTAAAAGTTTTCTCAGATAATAATAACCTAATATGTCATTTAAAAATAATATATCTATTAAGTCTTCATTGTTTCCTTTTAAGATTTTTAATTTAGTTTAATTGAAAAACAAAACATTATACAAAAATTCAAGAAACAAGCAAATTAATTGCAAGTTTTATTAATGTTTTGACTTATAAAAAATGTTTTGGGTAAAATGTTTGAGCTACAAAAGGGTTAAAGCGACTGAAGACAACAGTTGTCTTTTTATACCCATGTGAACTGAGCTTCTATTGAAGTTTTTAAGCTGAAACTTGGTACAGTTGTTGTATAATACTTCAGATAAAACATATATGAAAATCAATTGGATCAGTCACTGATTGAGCAATTTTAACAGACTTTTGTATTTAGTATATTCAATCTATAGATTGCTGCCTAAGAAATGTTCCAGCTGTTTTTGAGCTCCAATTGTGCAATGAATAAATCTTAAAAAAGTGACAGAGCTGAGAATAAATCAATAATATGGTCAAAGAAGAGTCCGTTTCTGGTCCGTTTTCGGGTCTATTGATTGTCCTTCAGCGCGCGCGCTCGTCTCGAAGGGGCAGCTGCCGTTGCCAGGATCTTCACAATAATCTGTCGTCTTGTCAGGCATTGAATCAAAGCCAATTTAACGCATTGGCCACTACAACGCCCCTGCCCCGGACGATCGGGCCAGAAAACAGGCAGAGGGACAGAGATGGGTTGGCGTGGAGGGGGGAAGATAAATTAGGGCATAGGTAACGCCTAGAAAGAAATCCGTTCTCCGTCTCCCTAAAGATTGCCACTAATAAATTGCCCGACAATTGTGCAATTTCTCATAGAGGAAAATTGCGAAAATGGAAACTTCACGCTCAGATTTGCTACCGTTTTTTTTTTTCTATTTTGTTCATTTTCTTCATTATTTATTTAATTTTTTTCTCGGGCGTTTTTCTTCGCACACGCAAACACAACGGGAAAGTGAAGGGGAGAGAGAGCAAGAGGGAGCAAGGACATCAAGATAATGTAGGTAAAGGACGAAAGGTAGGCTAATCTTAAATCACACGGTTAGCGCCAGTTTCAGTCGATACTCCCTATACATATCCCACATATACCTATACCTATGCTGATGAACAGCTGTGTGGGATTAGGAGCTCGTGCTACCTTTCCTTCTTCCCCTTCCCCCTCTTCTCGTACCACGCACTCGTATTACGCTTCGCAACTTGGCCAACAATGAATGGGCCATAATTTAGAATCTCAACGCTCCCTCTCATATCAAATCATATCCCTATATACAACTCATACTTATGCTGAATCTTAAGTCTTTCGAGATTTTTCCCTGGGTGTCGGCATTTTTCCTCTCTTTTTCATCTCGGACGTAATTCTGCTTGATTGATTTGAAAAAGGCGTGAGTTACCTATAAATCAAATAAAATAATATCTGAAATATGCATACATATGTAGATAAATGACTACAGATCGATTACTACTCATATTTTGTGACATCTCAAATACTTTTAATAATCTCTCTGCATTCGAATTTGAATTTCTTATGAGTCTTTTAATTTTTTTCTTTAAAAATTGCCCATTTTAAAAGATTACTATCCATATTTGTAAAGTCTATATTGATTTTTAATGCAATTTCCCAATATTTCTCTTAGTTTTTCTGAAATCTGAAATTGTTTGAATCTCCGAAAAACAACATTACCGTTTAAAAACCAGTCAACTATTTGAATTTCAGTTTCAATCTCGCTCAATCAAATTAAATCTTGCTATAATATTGTTTCTATTTTTAATTTTAGCTAAAAAATTAATTATGGGCATTAAAACAGATGTGTTTGATCTATGCGTGGTTCTCTTGCTGGGTCTCTTTGGTTATTGGAAGACGGATCTAATCGAGCATCACGTGAAGATCATTGCGATTGAATGGTGGAAGCATCCAGCTGAAACTGATCTCAAATATAACGGCGACAAGGTGTTAATTGCATATGCAATAATTGCAACCTTGAGTGCTTGGACTTTGTGTCGCGTGAGAAAGAAGCTTTTGGAGAAGGCAAAGAATGAACTCAAGGTCTACACTGATGCGGACGCAATCTTCAGATATCAGATTTGGACGCAGCTCGCCAATTTGGGCCTAGTCGGAGAGGCAGATTGGCCAGGCGATGAGATAATGTATTGAATGGAATTATCAATTGAATGTAATGAAAAAACATAATTAGAAAAATTATAAAAAAATTATAAATATAAATTTTATTCAATTTGAACTATTCAACTTTAAATTGAAGCTTCATATCATAGTTTTTTACTAAGCTTTATTATCACTGAAATGCATTGAACTCTTAACTTAATACTAAATTAAAGCTCTAATCAATCACCTTAACTTTTATTTGAATTGAAATGCGTTTTGTTTAGAGCTTTAACTTGAATTTCAATTAGCTGCCTTGATTTCAAGATCAACTTTCTCTCTGTCTCTCTCACATGCTCTGCGCTCTCACATGCTTTGCGCTCTCACATGCTTACGCTCTCACATGCTCCGCGCTCTTGCGCTCTCCAGCTGACAGCTGACATGCTCTCTCTGCTCTGCATGCCTATACAAGAAGTTGTCCTTCCACAGTGTGGATGGTGGATGGACTGTGTGTGGTGGATGGTGGAAGTTGTTTCAACCAGAGCTGAGCACGCAACATGTCGTGCCTGGCGAGAATCAGTCACATTGCGTCTCTGCCACTGACAGGACGTTCCAACGCTTTACTCCGCTTCAATTTAATTTATTTTTTTTTGACTTTCGCGTTCAACAAAAATTTGTGAACACCTTTTTTTTTTTGGAATATTTAAAACAATATTTGACTTTTGTTTTTCGTGTTTTGAATTGTGAGAAACGTGCGAATGTGAACAAACTTTTTGGCCGAAATATATATATATATATATATTATATAGAGAAGGAATAAGGTAAAGATAAGAGGACAAGTGCATAATGGATTCTATAATAAATGTAAAAAGGAGGGAAATCAACGAAGCATCAAAAAGAGCACGGAATAAAATAAAGTGAAGTGTTCTGTGAGAATTTTAATTATTAAAACACCCCATTCAAAAATCATTGCATAAAATTTACAAAAATGTTCGTGCGCGTGCGTCGCGTTTCGATTGCTTTTCAACTTTGAGTTCAACTTTGGGTTCGGGTTTCTTTTTTTGTGTATTTTTTTTTTCGGAATTGGGATTGGGATCAAAACTGAACTTTCAAGTGGCGGCGAAATGCGCAAAATGCTTTAACGCAAAACTCAAGAGATTCGCAAATTCGCAATTCGCGTTTTCCACTTGAACAACATTTGCTCGTTTAGACCCTGTACTTAAAACGTTCAGCGGGTGTATTTGGTTTGTCGAAGTGGAAATGTGCGTTAGAGGCGGATGGAGGCGTGGCAGATCTCAGGGACAATAAGAGCTAGACACACCAAAATAATTGTGTAGGCTTTTGGGTAGTGTTTAACAAATCTCGAAACAATGAAAAACTATGGATTTAAGAGAATTAAATTTTTTAAAACTATTTTCGAATATATTTTCAAAAAAATTAACACCATAAATCTCTTACGAATTTCAACAAAATTAATAATTAAAGGCAATAAATTCATTTAAATTTTGTCTTATGAATATTTAATCCATTTCAAAATCCTTTTAATTTTATTTAACAAATTTTTAGGATTATCAAATCCCTTAACAATATTTCGGCCTTACAGTAAAGTATTTTAAGGCTAAACTGATAAAATGACTGTTTTTTAATTCAATTCAAACAAAATCAAAATATTTTCTGTCTAAGAATATCTATTTTAAGAATAATTGGTTATTGACGCCCTTTTTTTTTGAAATAATCAAATTTTTTCAAAAGTCTTTGAACTTTAGTCAAAATAATGCATGGATAAACAGGTTTTGAAAGCTATGATCTCGAAATAATAATAATCTCGAAAGTTAATCAACAAACAATTTTAGATTTTAGTTTTCGGCAAAGTACGGGGTCTTTCATAGTCGTGTTTGCTTGATTGTCGGCTTTGCTAATAGTTTTTTAAATATATATATATGTATAGCTTTAAACTTAAATGGTGCCTCGAGTGGTGCCACCAGAGCCACCATTTTAACCACCCAAAACAGAGCGGGAACGAGCACGAGATGAGTGAAAAGGGAAGCGAGGGAAAGGAGGGAGATGAGGGACATGAGGAACATGAGGGAGACGCAGCTGTGGAACGTTC